>BCLH01001842.1:26822-68910 GCA_001602315.1 Zoysia pacifica | reverse complement strand
TTCCATGCCGGCCCTCCGACTTCGCGGGATTTGCTGAATCGTCACTGCTCGTCTGCCTGGGAATCCGTGTCAAAGTCTATCTGAACTGTCGTTTTCGGCATGTTCGTGAAACATTCACATGGCTTGTAGGCATTTTTCGGCAGGCAGGTTTTTTTTTTTTTAAAGATGTTTGTGGGTTCCGGACCAAACGGATTACTCCTGAGTTTTCGGGCCAAATTTGTAAAACAATAAAATACGAGATGAGAGCAAGAGTTTAAGATCCTTTGTATGGTAGAAAAAAAAATTCTCAAATCATATATTTTTTATGTAAAACTAAACTTCTAAAAAACCATAAACAATAAATATACATGACGTGGTACTCCTATATTCGAAGGGATCGAAGGCAAAGTTGTTCAAACAAAAAAAACTGGGAAAGCACATCAGCCCAGTCCACCGACGAGAAACGGAGAAGATTCTAACAGCAAAGTAGAAATGAAATAGGAGTACTAGTATTAGCCTGCATGACCCCCACAGACCCCTGAGCAGGGTGAAAACGTAAGCGGGAGAAAACTCATAGGACCTTCTCGCGAAACCGCTGCGGCTTTCGTCGTCCGTGACACCGGGGCACGCACTGGATGCGCGCCCGCTCCCAACCGCAGACAGGGTGGGCCCGCGTCGCATCTTGTGGGTATGTACTGCACTGGGGAGCGCCTTCGCGTGTGTCTCTCCTTCTCTCTCCTGCCGCTTTTTCCTCATCAGTCGGCGTGCGCGCGCGCAGGCCCCCGCGAGACGAGGCCGGTCGGGCGCGACGCGGGACGGAGCGCGGACTCCGGTCGGGCACGTGTCGTGGTGGTCGTGGTCCGAGCCCATGGGTCGGCGGCGTCTCGGGGACGCGACGCCGTTGGAACGGGTGGACCAGTTCAAATTTTCCGTGTGCGGGCAGGCCCTGACTTCGGCTTGGGCCTTGGAAAACTAGCCACGGCTTCCGTTTGGGCCTTGAAGAAGATCGCGCCGCATCATGGGCCTCAAGCCACGCCATCCCGATGCATCATGCCCTTAGGTGGTGTTTGATAATTAGGAGATTAGAAGTTGGATTTAGATTAGAAAATAAATGAAGAATTGAGATTGAATGAGATGGGTAAATAAAGAGGGCAGTTGAGATTGAATGAGATGGGTAAATAAAAAGTTCAGATGTTCTACCTCATTTCTCTGTTCCGAACTCAGATCCCATTTCTCTATTATCAAACGGCACTTTAGTACGTGATTGGTTGGTCGACTATACAACGGTCTGGCTTCATTTTTTAATTAAATTTCACAAAAATATAATTAATTTGTTAAAAATATTATAAAACTATAGATTTATTATACAATTTCACAAAATTACAGATGTATCATAAAAATACAAATTTAAAAAACTGTATCGTAGAATTACTTATTTTGTAATGTATCATGTAAATATATTACATCTGTAGTTTTGTGATAATTTTGATTAACTTAGTTGCAGTTTTGTGAAAAAAAAAATTAAAGAAGCGGCCTGGCTTTCATCTGGGTCTGGGGCTGGAACGGTGCGTTTGGGCTCCGAACCACGCCGGTTCAGGAAACGCCGATCAGGAAGCATGGCTGCTAACTTGGCCGGCGACGATAGCAGTAAGAGGCCTGGCATCGTGTGAGTGATCCTGTTTCCTGAGCAAGCTGATGAAGAAACAGAGAGTAGTATAACGCTGCGGGTTGATCGGTGAGTTCAGGGAATGTTTCCAAAACGCAGAGATCTGACTGTGAGCCATGCATGCATGAGGCCTCCTCCTCGTTGCTACTCGCTGGTGGGAGAGTTTCTGAATAAAAAATGGTTACTTATTCGTCTGTACTCTTAAATAGTACGTCAAGCAATCCAAGACATGCGTGATATATCACCAAAAGGCCTCTTTGGTTGCAGCGCCGGCTCTGGGCCGGGGCGATGAGGGCGTGCGCCCAGGGCCCAGTGCGAAGAGGGGCCTCAAAAAAATTTGTTCTCTGTACTTCTACTCCAGCAGCAAAGATTGCCAAATAAAAAAATTCCCTTTCCTCCAGTCTGCGTGTATGCTTTCGAAAAAAAATCCACACACCTGCCTCTGATTTTCGCGTTGGAGAATGTGCAACGCCAGCGTTGGGTCGTAATTGATGTGGTTCTGGTGGGTGGGAGTCCGTCGGTGGGGTCGTTTCTATTGGGTTACTTCAAAGCTTGATAGCCTTCTTTGAATTGAAGGAAAAAATTTCTTATTTTTATATTTTTCTTATGAAAAATTAAACTAATTTCTGTAAAATTTCTGTACAATTCTTATGAAATTTCTGTGTTCCAAAGAAGGCCTTCACTGAAATCTCACGAGAATTTCATAGGAATCAGAAGCTCAATTTCATAGGAAAAAGTAGAACACGAGAAAAATCTCCGCGTTCCAAAGGAGGCCTTAGTCCTCTTTTGGAACGTAGAAATTTCATAGAAATCTTACAAGAATTAGTTTAATTTTATAAAAAAAGTGCAGGAAACGGTAAAAATTCTAGATTATGAGGCCTTAAGGAGATTATGAGCCTGCGATTTAAATGCGAGAACTTTATTTATTCTTATGTTTATCTGGTGAAATTGAATTAATTTCTGTAAAATTTATAGGCTTCTTTCGAACGCAGAATTTTCACAAAAATTATGCAGAAATTTCACAAGAATTAGTTTAATTTCACAAGAAAAACGTAAGAATAGAAAAATTTTCCTTCAATCCAACGGAGGCCTATATGTTCTAAATAGAGTCTCAATTTTTATTGACGTAATCATCTGATCTTTATTTTTTATAAAAAAATTAATTAAAATATTATACCCAGTTGTTAAGAACCTTTAAAATTAAATATGTTTATTTTTATTAGTATAAATTTTATAATGAGTGAATCATACTTCAGCTCGAGCTTGGGTTCGCAGCAACAACAGATTTGGTTGAGGGGGCCCAAAATTGTTTTCGCCCTGGGCCTTTCAAAATATAGAGCCGGCCCTGTTGGGTTGATGGTTTAGCAGCTACGACTACTGATTTACTACAATAAAACAGTGAAGAGAAATGACAGACGCAGCCTGCAGCAGCAGCTAACAAACAAGCTGCGAATGTTGATTCTTATTGTGTCTAAGAGTGTAGAGTGTAGATTCAAAAGTCTAGCGTGTTAGAAAAAATTATATAGTGTTTTTATAGTGAGTACTTTCGGATTCGGTTGTCAAAGTCGTAAAAGATGATCTAGCCATCTGGCTTTTATCAATGCGGTCTTTCTGCGCCAAGACAGCGTCAGTCGGTGGCGAGGGCAGATGCATAGAAGCCGCGGCGACGTCGTCGATCTCCCGGTGACGACGGTCGTCGTGATAGTGACGGTGGTGAAGCTTTTCGTAGGCACAGCGCCTCTTCGTAGATCGGGTTTAGGATTTATCGGTGAGGTAGGGTGCTACGAACTAACTCATGTGTAAGTACCGGTCGGCCTCCACTTCTATTTATTATGGCGCTGGCGACAGAGACCCACCAGCCATATTAGGTTGGTCGCCCCCGATCAAGGCGCGTGTTAAGGGCCTATTAGACCGTTGGGTATAAATGGTGGAGATCACTTTCTAATATTCTCTTCTTTGATCTCACCTTATACTTTTATTTTTAAATACTTTTAACTTTACTCATTCCATTACAGATTAATACTTAGACTTGTCTCATCGTCACGGTCAATCGTCGATAGATTCAACACCTACAATACACTTTTCTGATCTGAAATAGTTACTATACTTTTAAGCCATCTTTTATTTCAAGAATCACAAGTTTTCTCTTAAACCTATACCGGCAACATGTTTAATGAATACTTTGAGTGGTAAACCTTTAGTAAGCGAATCTGCTAAGATCTTTACGGTACTTATATGCTCAAGACTTATAATTTGATCCCAAACTTTATCTTTCACAACATAGTACTTTATGTCAATGTGTTTGGCAGCACCACTTGACTTATTGTTGTGTGTATACGTTACTGCGGGTTTATTATCGCAGTACAACTTAAGTAGTTCATAGATGTCGTCAACCACTTTTAAACCGGGTATAAACTTTTTAAGCCAGTTCACCTGCTTCGTAGCTTTATAACATGTTATAAACTCGGCATACATTGTGGACGATGTAGTGATGGTTTGCTTTGAGCTTTTTCACGAAAATAGCTCCTCCAGCGAGAGTAAACACATATCCGGATATTGACTTTCTATTATCTCCCGCATAATTAAAATCTGTGTACCCCACTATATAGAGTGAATCTGATCTTCTGTATGTCATCACGAGGCTTTTTGTTCCTTGCAAATAGCGCAAGACTTTTTTTATCAATTTCCAATGCTCTATTTCAAGATTGCTCTGGAATTTGTCAAGTAACCCGGTAACAAATGCTAAGTCAGGGCGTGTACACCTTTAAGCATACTGTAAGCTTCCGACAGCTGAAGCATATAGAACCGATTTCATTTGATCGATCTCATACTGGTTTCTGAGGCATTGATTATAATGAGCCGTAAACATTATGATTATAAGGATCTCATACTGTAAACATTTTCCTCCAAATCCCTATTGAAAAAAGCTGTCTTTACATCCATCTGATGTAACTCTAAATTATAATAAGCCACTAGTGACATTATGATTCTGAAGGAATCTTTACATGAGATTAGAGAAAAGATCTCATTGTAATCAATCTCTTCTCTTTACGTAAAGACTTTTGCCACAAGTCACCCTTTAAATCTTTCTATATTCTCTTAGGAGTCGAGTTTTGTCTTATAAACCCATTTATAACCTACTGTTTTAGCTCCTTTAAGAATAATTTCTAAGTCTCAGACTTTATTTACTTTTATGGACCTTATTTCCTCTTCTATGGCCTCAAGTCACTTTGAAGAGTTTTCACTTCTTATAGCTTCTTCAAATGAGGTGAGATCATTCTTCATTTGAAATTTATCTGTATGATAAATCTGATAATCATCATAAATAGCTGATCTTTTTACTCTTTGATACCTTTTTGGGGCCTCTTCATTTTGCACATTTTCTGTTGGAGGCTGTTGTTGCTCTCCCTCATCGGTGGCAACGGGTTCTATGAGATCCTAAGTAACAGGTTCCTCATTCTCATTTATTATTGCCACAGGAGGAACAATAATAGATGCTGGCACCACAATGTACTGCACTGTCGGTGCAGCGACAGCCGGTAGTGAGAAGAATGGCTCTTGAATCATCGAAATAGGCACGTACACCCGCTTCTTTTCAAAATCAATCTCTCGAGCTACTATGCTCTCTCTCATTATCTCATCCTCTAAGAAGACAGCGTGTCTCGTTTCTACAAACTTTGTTCATCTATTTAGACAGTAGAAACGAAAATCTTTTGACTTTTTAGGATAGCCAATAAAATGTCACATTACTATTTTAAGATCAAGCTTACTAATGTTTGGGTTAAATACTTTAGCCTCAGCTGGGCTCCCTCACACTCGCAAGTGGTTTAATAAAGGAACTCTTTCTGTCCATAATTCGTATAGTGTTTTTGGCACTAATTTACTTGGTACTCTATTGAGAATATGAATAGCAGTTTTTAACGCCTTCATCCACAAACTCAATGGCAGTGTGGAATAGCTCATCATGCTTCGCACCATATCCATCAGGGTACGTTACATCTTTCAACTACTCTATTTTGCTGAGGTTCGCCCGGTGTAGAATACTAGGCCACTATTTTATTTTTCTGTAGAAATCTTGCAAAAGGTCCAAAAACTTCAGCCTTAAATATCTTAAATTTATCCAATGTTTCATTTCTTTCTTTGAATGGATAAATATATCTATATTGAAAGTAATCATCCGTGAATGTTATGAACAAGTCATAACCATCTATATTCTTCACAGAAAAAGGATCAGAAATATCTGTGTGAATAATTTGTAGAACTTCTGTGCTTTTTTTCATTTTTCTTAATTTTCTTTACATATTTTCCTTTAATTCATTCTCTGCATTGTTGTAAGTTTGAGAACTCTAGTAGAGGAAGAATATCATTATTAACTAGTCTTTCTATTCATCCCTCGAAATATGACCTAAACGACAGTGCCATAATTTTAACGACGCATCTAGAGTTCTTTTTTGTTTTCTGTTTACATTGGTAGACGAGGATTTGTTTACTTTTTCGCACGCAATGTTCCTATTATCACATACGACATTCACATCATCACGTAATGATAACAAATAAAGCTCATTTTGTAACATGGTAAGACTAACAAATTCTTTATTAAACATTATTTCACAATTGCCGTTTACAAAATGACAATCATAACCATTATTGTCTAAACATGAAACGCTAATCAAATTCCTCTATAAAGAGGGTACATAGAGAACATCTCTAAGTATAAAAGTGAAGCCATCAGCTGGTTCTAATGAAAGATCACCAACGGCTTCAACTTCTGCTTGGACTTCATTTGCAACTTTAATGCATCTTTCTCTTCTTTGCGTAGTCTTCGTCGAACGAAATCCCTGCAATGAATTAGCAACATGAAAAGTTGCTCCAAAGTCAATCTACCAAGTAGATTTTGAATATTGCACATATAGAAATTCGTTTATGAAGGTAATAATGTTCTCACATTTTTTGCCATGATCATCTTTAATTAATCAGGACAGTTCTTCTTGTAATGTCCTGTCTTCTTGCAGTGAAGATACTGGTCCTTGTCTACTGCAAATTTGTTCTGTTGAGGCTGACGGACAGGGGTTTTCTCTTGTTCTTTGAGGAGTGACTGTTAAAATTCTTTCTTTTGTTGTCCTTCACATAGTTGATAGAACCACCATGTGAAGCTTTAATTTTGTCCTCCTCTTGCACACATATAGCTATACACTTTTTTAAGTCTCATGTCTCGGGCTGCATGTTGTAGTTGACAACGAAGGTGTCAAACTTTTTTAGCAAAGAAGTAAAAATTAGATGTATAAAGAGCTCATCTTTGAGACTCGGATCCATTGGTTTTAGCTTGGATGCCATGTTGCTCATCCTTAGTCTATGCTCTCTTATGCCATCGTTACCACTAGAGTACCTTTCTGTCACAAGCTGTCTAATCACTTGTGTAGCATATATCTTTGAAGAGCCAGTAAACTGACTCTTTATTCTTTCAAGGTACTCTGTGTCAGTGTCACACTCTGAGATTGAGCCCATAATTGCATGCTCAATCGTGTTCTTTATCACAGCCATACACTTCTTGTTGGCTGTGGTCTATTTTCTATGCTCAAGGTCACAGAACATCTTTAAGGGAGTAAAATCTCTATGTCTAATCTGCCAAACAGCATCAGTTTCATCATCTTTCCTCACTGGCGGTTCAGGCTCAATGGGGCGTGCTGTGGTGAGAACACAGTCCACCTCAACCAAGATAAACGCTAGGTCTATCTTTTTCTTCCACTCTTCATAGTGCTCTGGTGAGCAAATAAGCCATGTCTCCTCCGTGGCGAAGAATAAACAGAGATGTATCTGATTTAGCTTCAACAAATCCAAGTGACTGAATAAAAGATGCGAACCGGCTGTACCAAGCACGAGGCGCCTGTTTTAAGCCATAGAGAGACTTATTCAAGCGACACACATGATCAGGTTTGGTAGAATCAACAAAACCTGATGGCTGAGTGCAGTAAACAGTCTCGCTTAGTGTCCTATGAAGAAAGGCATTTTTCACATCCAGTTGATTAATGGACCAGTCCCGAGACCAAAGATAACACTGTGTGAATAGTAGCTGGCTTGACAACCGGACTGAATGTCTCACCAAAATCAATACCGAGGCATTGAGTGAATCCCCGTAGAACCCAACGAGCTTTGTAGCGATCAAGAGTACCATCAGAATGCATCTTGTGACGATAGACCCACTTCCTAGTAACAATATTGGCACCACAGGGTGGAGGAACAAGGGTCCAAGTATTATTAGTCTGGAGAGCTATGAATTCTTCATTCATTGCATCACGCCAATTAGGATCAGCAAATGCACCTCGATACGTCTTCGGCAAGGGTGACAAAACACTAGTCTGAAGATCAAATATTTGCTTTGGTTGGCGAAAACCATGATTGCCACGAGTGACCATACTATGATTATTGTCCACAGCAGAGACTGGGACAGCTCCTGGTGGAATATCGTCGAGGGAGGCATCGACTACAGCATAGCCCGATGCCGCGCTATCGTGCAACCCAGTGGAGCTGGTGAGCAAACCAGAGCGCAGCTCTGTAGAGTGAGGCACTCCACTCGACTGGCTGATGATCAGCCGATTGTTGCCCGTGGTAGAAGGTGGAGATAGCCCATACAACTGCTCAATGTAATGGACAAGTGGCTCAGTACTAGGTCCGCTCAAGCCAACTGGAGCTGTAGAGACATCCTCAAAGGAGGATGTAGGCATCCCGCTGGCAACAACCCGAGGAGAGGATCCAGCGGGGGTAGCGGGAGGTAAACCTGTACCTGCAACACAAGGTGAACCAACAGGGCTATCCACATAATCAAACTCCGAAAGAAAATCAAAGTTGGATGAAGGCAGGGGTGTGGGGAGCTCAGAAAAGGGAAAAGAAGACTCGTCAAAGGTGACATGCCGGAAAATAATTTGGCGATTTGTGGCAAGGTCAAGACAGCGATACCCTTTGTGTTCTGATGGATATCCCAAGAAAACACAGAGGGTGGAGCGAGGGGCAAGTTTATGTAGAGCTGTGGAAGAAAGGTTAGGATAACACTTGCAACCAAAAACACGTAGATGGTCATAGGTCGGGTGAGTACCATAGAGGGCAAAGTACGGTGTCTGGAAGTCGAGTGTCTTGGTTGGATGGTGGTTGAGGAGATAGGTTGCGATATGAAGAGCTTCTACCCAGTAGGTCGCTGGAAGACTAGCCTGAAACATAAGAGAGCGCATGATGTTATTAGTAGTACGAATGATACGCTCGGCGTGACCATTTTGGGGAGAGGTGTGCAGGCAGGACATTCGAATGGTGGCACCATGAGTTAAAAGAAAAGAGCGAGTGGAGGAGTTGTCAAATTCCCGACCATTGTCACATTGAACAGTTTTAACTGTAACATCAAACTGCATAGTGACATAAGAGAAAAAATGAGAAAGCACGGAGAAGGTGTCAGATTTAAGTCTCATGGGAAAAGTCCAACAAAAATGTGAGCAATCATCAAGAATTATAAGATAATATTTGTAGCCCGTGACACTAGCAATAGGGGATGTCTACAAATCACAATGTATTAAATCAAAATTCTTGAGTGCACGAGAATTAGACCTAGCAAAAGGAAGGCGCACATGGTGACCTAACTGATAAGCATGACAAAGACTTTCCAGCTCATTTTTATTACATGTAGAATGCAAAAATGATGCTAAATGAGATAATGACTCATGACCGAGATGACCTAGACGACGATGCCAAAGCACAGCAGGTGTGGTGGTGGCTGAGAGGACATGGGGTTGGGCAGACGGTCGAAAAGAGTAGAGCTCCCCCGAGCTATTGCACTTGACGATCACGTTCTTCGTTACGAGGTCCTTCACAGAAAGACTAAAAGGGTCAAACTCAACAGAACAATTATTATCAGTAGTGAAACGACAAACTGATATGAGATTTTTTATAATATCAGGGGATATAAAAATATTATGAAGGTGCAAAGAGCGATCTGTCATAGGAAAAGAAAAGGAGCTGGTGCCAGTGACGGGTAGCAAAGACCCGTTGCCAACAATTATGTTAGAAGAAGTGAAAGGGGTAGGCGAATGAAAGAAAAAGAGAGAGTCAGAGTTTGAGGCCATGTGAGAAGAAGCACCTGAGTCCATATACCATTCGTTGCTTGGCGGAGGGTGAGCGTCATGGTGTTGAAGGAGTTTGCCAGGCTCTGCTGGTCAAAAACCCATGGTTGCTGCAGCGATGCGGTAGGAGGTGTAGGAGCGCCGTAGTAAGGAACGGGTGCTGCAGGTCCTAGGGACGCTGGTTGAAGGGCACCAGTGCGGCTTGCAGCAAGTGCATGGGGACGTGGAGGTAGGGGCGCCAGAGGGGGATGGCCACGCACGTCGTGTTGCCCTGGCCATAACGTAAAGGTGCCTGTAAACGGGTTCCAAGATGGTGGCCAGTTTGGAGTGCCACTATTGGGTGGGCGTGGACCACCCCCGCTGTTGCACCCCCCACATCCTCTGCCCCGACCTTTGTTCTGGCTGCCTCCAGAGAGAGAACCTGCAGAAAAATAAGGGCGTGAAGCCGGACCTGATGGTCCAGAAGGTGGGCCGCTACCTGGCGATGCAGCAGGACTGTGCGCCCCAACAGTCACCATCAATGCAGTGTGGGCAGTGGCTTTGCTCGCCAAGGTGACTTCCTCGATGAGAAGATCAGAGCCCACATCGGTGAAGGATGGGAGCGGGCGCGTCCTCTTGATCAAAGAGACAATGTGGGAGTACTTCTCATTCAGCCCACGGAGAACATTAAGGACGAGCGTGAGGTCAAGGACCGGCTCTCCCAAGTTCCCCAAAGCATCCGCCATTGACTTCATCTTGCGGCAATAATCAGTGACGGAAAGATCACCTTGGACGAGTGTTCGGAACTCAGAATCAAGTAAGATGGCACGAGTTTCCTTGTTCCCGATGAACTGTTCTTCAAGCCCCAACCAAAGAGATCGGGACGTCGGCTGTGAAGTAGACACCGCCTAGATGAGATCAGGCGAGACGGTGCTGTACATCCACGACTTGACAGTGCAATCCATCCGATTCCAATGAGAATCCGCAGCGAAGTTGTCGTCGGAGAGCACGAGGCAGTCGAGGGCGTACTTGGTCAGCGTGTTGAGGAAGAGATGACGCCACCGATTGTAGTGGGGGGAGGTTTGCTCGAGGACGAGAGGGATCATGGTCTTGATATTTCCCACTGCGACTGCCTGAGCGTGGAGCTGAGATTGCTCCTAATCATCGTATGCTGCAAGGCAACGTTCAGCTTCATCAGCCCGAGCAGTGGCAGCTACGGCATCAGCCACGGCTTTGGCAGCTGTGGCCTTGGCCATAGAGATGTCATCCTGTGAGGCCATGGTAACGAGGGGAAAAAGATCGCGCAGCGTGAAGCCGTCACGAGGAAAGAGGAGCATGCCGAGCAACGCGCGCCGACAGCGAGGAAACCGCGGCGAGGGGCCGGCGGCAATGGGGTTTAGCGGAAGCTGTAGGTTGGATCAAACCAAACTTATACCATGATAGATGAAATGTATTCACGTAATTCTACAATATATTGATCATTTGCCGGATTCCGAACTTATACAAGAAATATACGTGAGGAGCAAGGAAGGAGAGATTACATTCTATATATATCTTACTAGTAGCATGTACGTATCCTAACAAACTTGGAAGGAGAGCACCAAGGACTCCGACAGTTGCGTGACGGTGATCTGCATGCCTTGCATGCGCATGTAGGTGCCGATATCAACGCCAGAGGAAGGTTCCGTAATCGGTTGCTAACAGGATCATCGAGAGCAACTTCTTTCCGAGGAAGTACTGCATGGAGCTCACCTCGGTGGTTTACGACAAGTTTTGGCGGTTCCACATGGAGGCCCTGCCCAACGATCTGATCCGAAGGTAACTCATGTCAAGATGAACCACGAAACAGAAGTCGATATGGTGCTAATGATCGATTCCATGGAATTTCAGGGGCATGGCGGTCCAAGGGAAGGACGGTAAGCTGGAGCTAGCAATAAAAGACTACCCATAGGCCAACGACGGCCTGCTGATCTGGGACGCCATCAAGGAATGGGCGACGGACTACGTGAACCACTACTACCGCACGGCAGCGGACATTGTCGGCGACGAGGAGCTTCAGGCCTGGTGGACGGAGGTCCGGAGCAAAGGCCACGAGGACAAGAAGGACGAGACGTGGTGGCCGGCGCTCGACAGCCACGAGAACCTCGTCCAGGTGCTCGCCATCATCATGTGGGTGACACCATGCCGCGGTGAACTTCGGCCAGTACTCCCACGCCGGGTACATACCGAACCGTCCGACCATCGTCCGGAAGAACATCCGCTGGAGGATAAGGGCAAGGCGATGCGCGAGCTCGTGGAGGACCCGGAGAAGGTGCTGCTGGACACGCTCCCGTCCCAGCTCCAGAGCATCGCGGTGCTCACGACGCTGGACCTCCTGTCGTCCCACTCGCCGGACGAGGAGTACCTGGGGACGCACGTCGAGCCCGCGTGGGCCGCGGAGTGCGGGATCAGCGCCGCTTTGGACAGGTTCAGAGGGAGGATGAGGGGGATGCTGGAGCGGATCGACCGCTGGAACGAGGACCCGGAGCGGAAGAACAGGCACGGCGCCGGCGTGTTGCCGTACACGCTGCTTAAGCCGTGCGACGGTGATCCCACGGACGAGAAGTCGGTGATGGAGATGGGCATCCCGAATAGCATCACCATTTGATCGAGCTGCATCAATAGTTGGCCCCATTGACGGACTAAATTTCGATGATATGGTGCGCTCAAACCACTACCGTCAGAAAGTAAAAGAGTGCGCCAGCGATTTCTCTGGGGTACGTAGAGGTTTCGAAACATTACAATGTCTTGAAATAAAAGATATCTTTTTCAAAAAAAAAATCTTCTTTCAGCTATGGCTCAAATCACTCCAAAGCACATCTCGTTCACTTGTGAGCGCTAGTCATGACTTTCTACTACGTTGTGCTCCTGGCATATATGGATTCGTATACTCTGACTTTCCTCTTCTATAACAAATTTTCTCATATTTGATCTTAACTACTCGTTACAGAAATTATAAATCATTGATTATGCAATAAATAAATAGAATTTAGTATGACAACATTTGTCATAGGAAGGCAAAGTCAGATGATACAAATTCGGCATATATGGCCGCGCACAGGCCATGATAATCAGGGCCAGCTCGATTCTTTCTGGCTTATATTCTTTTGGCTTGCGCTATTTTCTTCGTTATATTAGGTGCTGCTCTCGTTCATTCTGAAATTATTACCGTCATCTAGTTTAAATTTAAAGTAAATTTCACAAAACTACATGCACTTTATCAATATTATCACAAAACTACAAATGTTGTATTTAATTTATTACAAAAGTACAAATTTTGTGTTTAATTTATCACAAAACTACATATTTTATACACATGTTTTTGAAATTACTTATAGCAAATAGTTTAAACATGTAGTTTTATGATAATATAGATAAAATACCTGTAGTTTTGTGAAATTTACTCTTAAATTTAAAATAGATGGTGAAAATAATTTCAGCATATAGACTTGATAGAGAATATCATTTTTAGAAGGTTTATTTTACATAGAAGTTTTTATTGATGCATTAGTTACTCTATTTTTTATTTTTTATAAATTTTTAAAATATTTTATTGGTTGGTATCTCTCGACGTGACCACTGTCAACATCTCTCCATGTGGCCAGCGACGACGACACCAAACAGAGTAATAACACCCAGAAGAAAAACCACACCAGTTTCCAGTTTGTCGCGTTTGCCTGTTCGGCTCTGCATCGATTGGCGTCACCGTTCTCTGCGTCCGTGTTCCACGCCTCGATACCTCCAAGCTGAAATTCGTTTTCTGAGACGGACGAACCTTGGCCGCGCGGACGTCGCTGTGTGTCGCTGCGCGCCTCGTGTCCCACGCCTCAATCTTTTAGGGGTCTAATATAGTAATTATGTGGTTACGTTTCGAACGTCTTTATAGTTTTAAAAATAATTGAAATTTTCAAAATCTCATTCACTTTTTAAAAACTACTTCTAGTTTATTTTTTAAAATTAATTAAGTATATTCAGATATTAATTTTAATGCAGCTATTTACACCCCTACTCATCGTATGCATGTCGCGGCTTACAGAATAATAGAACAGCACAAAGATAGAGAACTTCCTTCTTGTCAAATGAACCCATGTACCTTAATAATATTTTCCCCAGCGAGCGATGGAGTATATGGTCCTGTATACGCGGGCGCGTACAGCGACAGCGTTGTCCTGTCCCTATACAGATCGACGGTCGATTGGCATCTCCATTGGCGAGACTCACGTGGTGGAGGTGCGGAGTATCCAGCTTGTCCAAGCGCGGCGCCACGAGAGCATCCACGCGCCTCGCCGCGTAGGACGAGGTGACAGACGAGCAACTGGCCACGAAGGCATGGCTCGCTGTGTCCAGACGTAGTCGGCGACGACGGCACCGTATATTCGCGCAGTCAGTCTACGTACGTACACTTAAATATTGGAAGCTCGCCGTGGGCTCCTACGCCTCACGACTCGATATTATATCATGTTTTTTTATGTTTTTTTTTTTTACCGATCGAAAAGGGAGGAATTGAACTGGGCTAGCTTCCGGCCGGTTGCGTTGCAGCGACATGCACGGCGGAGTGTGGCGCAGCCGGCCGGTGGCGTCCCTGCTCCACACGCACGCCTGGATATGAGGTGATCGAGGCAGCTCATTAGTTAACGCACGTGAATAACAACGTAGACGACTGGGTTAGATGCTCGATCACTTTGTGGTCTCGGGCACATTTTGGCGCCGCATCCAGAGGCCATGCTGGGCAACATGCAGGTGCGTCCATGCAGCCGGCCGGGAGCGATAAGATGCCATGCAGCAGCATTATTGGCCCTCGCGAGCCTAACTGATAGTGATCCGCTGGAGGCTTCTGCTCCCTCGAGTAGTTTTTGTGATAGTTCTTTCAAAGTTTTGTGAAATTTACTCAATATCTATCGCCTGATAGGGCATCGTGCGTTTGCTATTGCGTTCTACTGCAACAACCAGACGCCATGACAACGAACAAACAACCCGACGATGGAGTACCGGTCGCCGGGGTCCCGACGTAGTTAGAGATGATGCACGGGACCGTATATATTATGCGAGAGGTCGATGATGTACACACTACACTTGCACGCACGCCTAGATATGAGCTGAGAGGCAGCTATAATTAGCGCACGTGAATAGTATTATAATACCGTCGATCGTCGACGATGAGCTTCGATGCCACCGCGTCCACAGAGGCCTTATCCACGTACGCCAAGCCATCGATCTTGCAGATCACAGAGCGATCGACATGCAGCCGCGGGAAGCAGTCAGATGCCACGTACTCAGCATTATTAGTGGCCCCCGCCAAACTGATAGTGATCGATCGATCCACAGGAGGCTTTTGCTAAGAAATGGAAAATAACCGAGTAGAAAGCACGGTCTACAAATACAAATATCTATGGCCTGCTAACTAAGCTTGGGCATCGTTTGTTATTGCATGCTGCAACAACCAGACGCCGTGATAGCAAACAAGCAACCTGCTGGCAGTGCTTGCTCAAATGCTCCATGCCCAGCTGGAACGGTCCAGTAGGACTGGATCAATTTACGCCCCGTTTAAAATGGAGAAATTTTTTTTATTTCTATTTTTTTCTATAAAATTTAACTGATTACTGTGAGATTCATGTGTTTCAATATTACTAACTACGGCTCTTTTTTAGGCCTCTACGTTGTTAACTGTAGGGAAAAGTTTTCAAAAAAAATGAAAATAACAGGGTGGGTAGCCTTGACAACACACACACACGTGCAGCTGGAACGGTCCAGTAGGACTGCATCATTTACATCCTATTCGAAACGGAGGATTTTTTTTTCTATTTTTACAATTTTTCTATTAAATTAAACTGAATCCTATTAGTTTTTTGTGAGCGTCTTGTGGTTCAAACGGGCCTTACTAGCTCGGCTCCTTTTGAAGCTTCTACATTGTAAACATTTTTTTTTCAAAATTTTTGAAAATTACAGGGTGGGTGACGCTGACAAATTACGCGTGCACACGTGTGTCATGCGAATGTAGATACTCCTACATAGATATGTACTGTCACGAGTCGTGTTCCATCCACGGAACTGAACCAGGCTACGCTATAAATTGGACACCCGCTGCACGCTCTTCCCCGCACTGACAACCATCACTCTTCAGTTGTATCGGGAAGTTGAAGTGATAACACACTTCTATAGCCACAATGCTAACGGCAACGCAGCCTCTAGCTGCAGCGCACACCTCAACCCATGGCCCTTCTTCCTCCCTCACAAGCACAGTCCCGTCGGCCCGGTGGGTGGCGGCGGTGCCGCGGCGGCGACAGAGCCGCAGCGCTCGCCGTGCCGTCTCCAAGATAACCAGCAAAGTCAGCCTCGGCGGTAATGGGGAAGCCGGCGTACTCACGGTCGACGCCCCGCCCCGCGTCTCGCCCGAGACGAAGGTCAAAACGAAGGCCATAGTGACGGTGCACTTGAAAAAGAAAGGATTCGTACAAGAGAGCATTTCCCTTATTCCCAATTTACTGGCAAAACTGTTCAACAGAAAATGGCTGTTCATTGAGCTCGTGAGCGCAGAGTTGAATCCAGGTGAGAATAGCGGCGGTAGCATACTACTACTACAAGAGATTGATCAAATTAGATAAAAGCGAGGCTAATATATACGAAACCATGCCCAAATTAATTTATGAAACCGCTGAGTCGATCGAGTGCTTGTGTTTCTTTGCAGAAACGGGTCTGGAGATGTCAACAGGTCAAGTGGGAGCCAGTTACCATAGCATTGGAGACGATCTCCTCATGTTCGAGGCCAGCTTCGACTTGCCGGCCTCGTTCGGCACCGTCGGCGCCGTGCGCCTCGACAACGACCACGACCACGAGATGTTTGTCAAGGACGTCAAGGTCTTCCCCGAGGACGATGAGTCGAGCGCCGTCGTCTTCCACTGCGAGTCCTGGGTCATTGACAACGAGAAGAATGTCGCCGACGACAGCCGCGTCTTCTTCCCTCTCAAGGTGAGCTACTAATTAACTAGTAAATGGAGTACAAGACAAACAAACGAATTAATTCATCGTCTCTGACATGATTTCGCGCGTCCATCCGATCCGGCGGTGCAGTCGTACCTGCCGTCGCAGACGCCCAAGGGCTTGGCGAGGCTGCGCAAGAGCGAGCTCGAGGCCATCCGCGGGAACGGCCGCGGCGAGCGCAAGAAAACCGACCGCATATACGACTACGACGTTTACAACGACCTCGGCACCCCCGCGGACCAGCGGCGGATCCTCGGCGGCAGCAAGGAGTACCCTTACCCGCGACGCTGCCGCACTGGCCGCACCAAGTACCATGGTACGACGAGCTACTACCATTCTGAGCTCCATGCTATACTACTATAAAGATTCCAAAAAGATTCATAACCTTCCGTTATTAAATTACTACTGCTAGGACAAGAATTCTACAGTAGTTCACAAATAAACTAAACTAAAGTTGTGGATTTTGCTGCACTGCGGACGCAGATTCCACGGAGGTGAGGGCCGACAAACCGGAAGACATTTACGTGCCCCGGGACGAGGTGTTCTCGGAGAGCAAGCAGAAGGCCTTCAAAACCAAGACGACATTGGCAGGGTTGCACGCGCTGGATGAGGGCATCAAGTTGAAGCTCAAGGGGTCCGACGAAAAGTTGAGCTACCCCTCCCTGGCGTCCATCGATGGACTTTTCGAGGAGGGATTCAAGAACATGCCGCCGCCGAAGGAAGGGGGAGACGTGAAAGGCTACATGTTCTCCGTGCTTAAGGAGGAGCTGCGCCACCTGCTCTTGCTCCAATTCGGGGAGTTCAAGGATACGATAGATAGAATCCTCGACTTCGAAACTCCAGATGTTTATGCAAGTACGCAGCCATCGATGGCCACGCATTCTTATTGACTAGTATTACGAGTAGTGCATGTTGAATTTTACAGGCTTACGATAGAGTGCATGGATGTTGTGATTTGCAGGGGACAAGCTTGCATGGTTAAGGGACGAGGAGTTTGCACGGGAAACACTTGCAGGGATGAACCCAATGAGCATCCAGCTAGTCACGGTACGTTCTTTAATTTTTTCACATTGCAGCAAATTCCAATCGATTTAATTATTTACTATTTTATGTATGAAAAACATAATTTATTCGACGCCATCAGCAACTTAATTACGTGTTACTATGAAAATATGTAGGAGCTCCCGATTGCCAGTCAGCTGGACGAGAAAATATATGGCCCTCTAGAGTCTCTCTTCACCAATGAACTGATAGAAGAGCAGATCAATGGGGTCATGACAGCTGAAGAGGTGATTAATTAGTACATCATTCTATTTGGAAAGTAATTAGTACATTACTTCTTAAATCAACAATTGAGATTGAATTCATGTTTACCTCTTAGGAGATGAACTAAATCTATCAAGTTACTAACCCTTGTTGCAAAAAAACTGCACAGGCCGTTCAGAACAAGAAGCTGTTCATGTTGGACTACCACGACGCGCTACTGCCATATGTCAACAGTGTTCGCGAGCTAATGGAAGATACCACGTTGTACGGCTCGCGCACGCTCTTCTTCCTCACCAAGGACGGCACGCTCAAGCCGATCGCCATCGAGCTGACGAGGCCCAGCTCCAAAAAGACCGGCAAGCTGCCATGGCGCCACGTCTTCACTCCGGACGGAAGTGTCACTGGATCCTGGCTGTGGCAGCTCGCCAAGACCCATGTCCTGGCCCATGACACGGGCTACCACCAGCTTGTCAACCACTGGTAATTAACTCGCGCTAGCTAGATTTCACATGAGGCGATTGTTGCCTGGTTTTGTAATCGAACAATTGTTTGAAACCTGGCCGGTTTCGTCATCGATCAGGCTGCGGACGCACGCCTGCGTTGAGCCCTACATCATCGCGGCGAACCGGCAACTGAGCCAGATGCACCCAATCTACCGGCTGCTGCATCCGCATTTCCGGTACACCATGGAGATCAACGCATTCGCGCGCGGGAAGCTCATCAGCGCGGGTGGAATCATTGAGGGCAGCTTCGCGCCGAAGAAGTACTGCATCGAGCTCAGCTCCGTGATTTACAGAGATTTTTGGCGGTTCGACATGGAGGGCCTGCCCAACGATCTCATCAGAAGGTATTACGCGATGTCGAGACGATGATCAGGAACATCAAGTCCAGCAATTCGCTATTGTTAGTCACTGGTCATTTGATGCTAATAACTTCATCGAATCTATTGATCTAGGGGCATGGCGGTCCAAGGGCCGGACGGCAAGCTGAAGCTAACAATAGAGGACTACCCGTACGCCAACGACGGCCTGCTGATCTGGGACGCAATCAAGGAGTGGGTATCAGACTACGTGAATCACTACTACCCGACGTTGGAAGACATCACCGGCGACGAGGAGCTTCAGGCCTGGTGGACGGAGGTCCGGACCAAAGGCCACGAGGACAAGAAGGACGAGCCGTGGTGGCCGGACCTGAAAAGCTACCAGGCCCGCGAGAATGTCATCCAGGTCCTGGCAACCATCATTTGGATCGCGTCCGCTCACCACGCCGCCGTGAACTTTGGCCAGTACCCCTACGGCGGGTACTTCCCGAACCGCCCCACCATCGCCCGGCAGAATATACCGCTGGAGAATGGCCGCCAGGACATGCGCGCGTTCATGGAGAACCCGGAGAAGGTGCTGCTTGACACGCTGCCGTCCCAGCTGCAGAGCTTGAAGGTGATGGTCACACTGGACCTCCTGTCGGCGCATGCGCCCGACGAGGAGTACATGGGAACGCACGTCGAGCCATTCTGGACCGCGGAGGACGGTGTCAGGAAGGCGTTCGAGAAGTTCCAGGGGAGGTTGAGGGAGATCCTGGAGCAGATCGACGAGTGGAACGAGGACCCGAATCGGAAAAACAGGTGCGGCGCTGGGGTGGTGCCGTACACGCTGCTCAGGCCGTGTGACGGTGATCCCTTCGACGAGAAGTCGATAATGGAGATGGGCATCCCGAACAGCATCTCCATTTGAGCTGAGCCTGAGCCAGTGAGGAGCAATTTCAAGGCGGCCGTAGGGTTGTATACTACTGTTTCTGCCTATGATTCCTGTAAAATTCAGTGATCTGGGTGTATGTGCTCAACCTCCGCCATCAGTAAATAAAGAGATTGAGTTTCTGATTGCCATCAGCAATGTATGATTCTGAAATGGCAGATCCGGAAAGTTATTTCAAGGTCACAATCTTTACTTAGAGATGGTACAATACTTGTAATTAACTATAACACCGTCTATTTGATAAGATTTAACAATTAAAAATAAAGAAGTGTCTAGTCAAAAATAATGAATCTAATAAAAATGATGAGACTGATAAAAAAATAGTGAATTCGGTATCAACTCTTAAAAATCGATGTTTGAGGTTAATTAAAAGATAAAAGTATTTCGCGTACCTCTCGAGCACCGTAACATCTCTCAATCTCTACATCTCAATTCGGAGGAGCGACGGAACCTGAATGTTTGCCATCATTTCTCCTTGGAAGTTAGTAATAAGTCTTTTTAAAGTTCAAAAATGTATAGTAACGGTGAATAAAAAATTAATATTGATAGTTAATAAAAAATTAAAAATGTTAAGTACTTGATAATTAATTTGTAATTTTTATAGTTGATAAGAAATATACCCTACAACAATCAGTTCAGTATTTGTTTCATCTCTCAACACGTCAATTTGTTTCTGTTATAGTCTACCCGCCCTTCGTATTGTGCTCGACCAAATCAAAGCCGCGCGGTAGAATTAACGAAGCGGCGGCGGCAATTTTTTTGGCGCAATCCATTTTAAACCCGTCCAAAATTTACCGCGAGCCGCAGAACCCACCCGGGCCGAGAGCCCGAGTCTTGAGTCCTGCCAACGAAAGGCGGACCACTCCCGTGGACCTGCCGGCACTGACAAGTCAGCCCGCCCCCACGATTCGCATGACCCACGCCCCGCCTACACCGCGCGCACGTTCCCGTCGCCGCGCGCACGCGCAATTAGCTCCCAGATAGCTCCTCGCCCGATAGAAGCTAGCAAAACTCACTGAAACCGGGTCCCACAAAGAGACCCCCGGTCGTGAGACCCACGTACCAGTGACTTTGACCAAATTCGCGTGGAACTTAACGGCTGAAGCCGTCGCAGGCGGGCTTCAAATACCGCTGCCCTTCTCATCCGCCTCTTCCGTCCCCAACCCACCACCGCAGCAGATTCAGTTCCTTGCGGACGCTAGGCTCGCGGAGTTGAAGCCCGCCCTGCCTGTAGGGCTTGGGGCTCGCGTTGTTTAGGTCCTTTGCAATGGCGGAAGCGAAGGTGGGACTGGGGGAGGAACCGGTGACGCCGCCGCCGATGGAGGCGGGGGCGCAAGCGATGGACGATCGGCGGCTGCTGCGGTCACAGTACCAAGCAGTGAAGAACCTTATCAGTGGTAAGGAATCCAAGGGGGTTCCTCTTGCGGTGGTAGAACTCGCCTTTGGTTTTGATCGCGGTTTGACAGTTTTTCGAACTTGATTTTGCGGGTTTGGTTTGTTTGTGCGTGCAGATGAGAGGGACGACATGGCCAGCGCGGATTCGGACAAGTTCCGCTCTTTCATCAGCAAGGTCGAGAGCCTGCATCTGCTTGGTACGTAGGGTCCCTTCACCCGCTCTCGGAAACGCGATTTTTTTTCTAGGTTACGGTGCTGTGGTGTTTCGGCTATAGATGGAGAGGTACCAGGTGGTCTTGGCGGCCTAAATTTTGAGTTTGTCTATCAAGTGAGTCATGTGCTGGACAGGATAGCATTCTACATAAAGTGAATGAAATCTGGACTGTTGCTTTGTTATGATACGCACTGAATGTCTGAATTTCTGAAAATTGAAAACAGCAAACGGTTGTTCAGAAAGTGTTTATATTCATCCTCCGTGTCAACGCAACTTGCATTAGTGCTGCAGTTCAGTTGCTATTTTTGGTCGACTAATGAGTGTCATCTTTTCCGCTTAACAGTTCAGAGGCCCAGGGAGCAGATTGCTGATGCAGAAGCGCTACTGGACCTTACTGCTAGTTTGGTAACATCAGTAAGATCCCAGTCAGTTATGGGAATCACACCTTCTGATTTTGTTAGTGGGATGCTAAAGAAGTTCAGAAAGGGAGGGCATGCTGACGACGAGGTTCAATCTCTGAACTGGGTTGATGTTGGGCTTGCTGCCTCACATCTCTTCGTGGCTGCACCTGGATGTGCCACCGTGTAATGGGATTCACCATCTTTGTTAAACTATTTCGCTGATGATTGTTGCAATTTGTTATAGACTTAATAATGTATGGTTTTTGTTCTGACAGAGTTGGCCCAATGAAGACAGAAGTGAAACCACGAAGGGTCCATGTCACTAGAAAGAGGACTGCAAGACCACGTGGAAGTTCTCAGCCTGAACAGGTGTTCTTCTGTGAATACTCTTATGCAATATATTCGCGTTATGAGCAGTTGGTTACATTTCAACTACGTGTAGTCAAATAGATTTATCTGTCATTTGGTACACTATGCATCAGTTGTAGGTACCAGGATGAAATTGGACTTGAATAGTTGGGCTTCAGTTTTCCGAGCTACTGTATGACCGTACAAGTTTTGGAGCTTATACAATTTTTTTAATATTTTTTTATGTTCGTATTTTGTCAGTCTACTTTTGTTCATCAAGTTAAACACTACTTAATTCCAGGTTACTAGAGCAAAAAACCTTGCTTACAGTATACATATTGGATTTATTAATTATGTTGTGGCACACTATTACACAAACAGTGAATATCACTTATCTTGAAACAAACCCCTATTTTTATTTATGCAATTATGCATTTAGCCTTTGATAAATTCTTCAAGCTAGATACTGTAGCTTATTTTTTGGTGCTAAAGCTTGGATGGGCCCCAATCCCAACACTTAAATGAGTTTTGTTTATATATGCTGATCATGAATCTGTCAAAGTAGTGCAAATTTCTGACAACATTTCAATCTGATGCCCCTTAATCTGCAGCTTGCTGATCCCACAGAGAAAACAAAGACTGATACTGATAGGAATATGTCTGCTATATTTGATCTTCTGAGGAGAAAGAAATGTGCAAGGCTGGAAAACCTTGTGTTAAACAGGATGTCTTTTGCACAAACAGTGGAGAATATCTTTGCACTATCATTTCTTGTGAAAGATGGGAGAGTGGAAATAAATGTTAATGATGAAGGATATCATATTATCTGTAAGTACTGTTGCTTGCTCCCTCTTTTTATGTTATCGATATTCTGTAGAAGTTTACTATTATAATGTTTGAGATAATTCTATGGACTGGAACAGATCCAAGGAATGCACCTGCTTCCAGTGTCATTGCTTCAGGAAAAGTCACTTACAACCACTTTGTCTTCAGATTTGATTTCAAAGACTGGAAGGTAACATTACAGAAACTGAATTATTAAATGAACTAATATTTCAGAAATAAGTAAACATCGTCTATACAGCTGAATACAGTGGGCAGACGTGGGAAGATTTTACACAGCACACTGCTCACTCAAGTTAATAGGTTACAAGACAGTTTGTTTAACACCTGACATATTACGCAAAAGTTGTACGCAGAATAATACTACGAGCACTATATATAATGTATTAAATGTGATGTGAGCTTTTTCTTTCCGTAGAGAGATGATTTTGTTTTTTATTTCTCCCATATGACCATATGGCTCCATTTGATCTGGTGTGACATGTCTTATTTTCAGCTCATGAAAGGGATTGTTGCAGAAGGGGAAGAGCTCATGCCCCACAGGGGTTTTCAGGCCGCTCCCAGCACAGGAGAAAACAATCATCCTGAGGCTGAGGTCCCCATGGCTGCACAAATCACGCAAGTCAGTTGTCTTGAGCCTGAGGTGCCCTCGGTTACCCAAAGCGGAAGAATCAATCATCCTGAGCCTGAGGTGCCCTTGGCTGTGAAAATCACACCGATCAAGAAGCTTTGCAGGAACCGGGGATTTGTCTTGCAAGATGAGACCGTCACCACAGACACTCAGAAAGTCATGGAAGAAGAGATGTCTCCCATGGGAGCATGTGAAGCTATGGAAGAGAAGATGGAAACAGCTGTCATAGAGGTCATGAAAGACAAGTTGGTCATGGACTGGAATGAGATCCACCTGAAATACAAGCGCAGGCGTCTCTTCCAGGATGACTGATGACCTGATCTAATCCTGACCAGTGGTGTGCATGCTTAGGAAGAGAATAGAGATATTGCCCTGCTTGATTAGCCTAGATGCATCTAGCAAACAATCCCTCAGTGCGTGGGGGTTGCGTTATTGTGTAAGTTAGGTTTTGGTAATGAAAGTGGGTTAGCATGTGAGCTCATACTTAATACAAATGTTGAGGGTAAACTGCAAAAACCTGGAATTTGTATTTGATGCGAGCTCATGGACCAACCCGCTCTCATCCTGCCCATATCAATATGTATGGTTTAGACTCCAAAGTAGAGTTAAAAAAAAAACCAGATGTTTGGCAATTAATATGATTGCCCGAGAAAATTAATCTACTAGTGTTATGATCCTGTTCTGAGACTAGTATTCTGATCCCTTTTGACAAACAAGTTTCACCTGTCAGTCTGCTGGGTACTTTGATTTTCTTTGTTTTAAGGACAAAAGTGTAGATGAACAGATTAAGGAGGCGTGTTGAGCAGACCATTGCTGCTCTGAAGTCGATGTTGAGCAGACCATACCTGCTCTCAAGGTGCCAATGCAATTGGTCCTCAAAAAGGAACCTTGTGCTTGTACACTGGAGTCTGGAGAGGTCCAGGTTGTCCAGCACCAAAATCTCGACCTAGGCACTCCCTTGACATTGGCTTAACAAGAAAACACCCAACCACAGGCAGGTCATATCAGTACTATATTACCATTCCATTTTCACATGCAAGTGCTTTGAATAAGCTTTCAAGAAATTCAGGAACTGGTGCAAAGAGAATAATCTACTCACATTCACGCTTTGAATTAGGTTTCAAGAACAATCTACTGAAAATCACAATAATCTGCCAGAGAAAAGTTTGCCTAAGAAATGGTACAGAAACAAGCAGAAGAGGGAGAGAGAAGCGATAGGCCTATAAATCTCTAAAGCATAGTCATTCTCAGATCACTTTCAATGTTAACAGCAACATGATCAATACAAGCCACAAAAAGTTCCTCCCAGAAGCGTCAGGATTGAACAGCTCATTTCAGCTCGGGCAGAGTGTCGTTGGTTTTGGTATTTTTCAGACATATAGGCGGAGTAACCACCCCAGACTATCCATCATGCAGCAGCAGGTTTGCGCAGCTCACCTTCACCATGGGCGAAATGGCACCTCTCTCCAAATGTGCAGGAGCCTTTGTTGAAGTTCTCACACAGCTTGGTCTTGAAGTTGCTTCCAGGGCCCCCAGCATGAGAGCCCCTGCCGGTGTTGTTCTTGGTTTGCTGAGGAGCCTTACCACCAATATGGACAATTAACTCTGTGATCATCGCACTAGCATGCTTGATCTGGTCAAATGTTCCCTCAAGCTCAATGTTTTTAAGGTTGGGATCCGCCTCATTGTCCCGGATGGCTAACTTAGCCCCCGTCACACGGGATATATGCTTAGTGTTGATGCCACCCTTCCCGATGATGCCACCAGCAAGGAATGCATCAACACTGATCTTGGCTGTCGCTGAAGCTCCGAATGTTGAGGGAGGAACCATGTCTGGGACAGGCATTGGTGGGGGCATAAAGTGACCATTGGGTCCTGGACCCATTGGAGGTCCTCCCACCGAGTTGTTCAACGGCATAGGCTTTCCAAGCTCCCTCTCCCCATGAGCAAAGTGACATTTGCTCCCCCATTTACATCCTTCTGCAGTGTTGTACTTGTTGCACATGCGGGTTTTCACAGATGGTGTCGGCGGCCCATCAGGAACACCAGGTCCCATAGGCATTCTCCCCATAGGAGATGGAACAGGTGGTCCACCCAAGTTGGTCATTTTTGCAACAGCCTGGTAACCACCAGGGAAGTTGTGGAGAAAATGGCAACTGGCACCGAAAGGACAACCAGCAGTACTGCACAATGGGAACACCGTATGAGCAGCTGAACAAATATGCAGACACACAAAAATATGGACAATATGTATGCAATATTGCGAAATATCTAGCTGAAGAATGCAATATTATTAGATGCAAGCATAGATGTTCAGTGACTGGTTCTGACTAAACGAAATATGTTATGTTTAATAAAAATGCAATTCATAATTAAGCTTTGAAGGTGAGGTACTGATGATCAAAACAACTGCATCACATTATACAGAAACCATAACTGAATTTTAATTAATAGATGGCACAATTCCAAAAGGGAATTGAATTGCAATTGCAATGCAGTATGTTCAATCTAATCTTCCTGATCTCTTCAAGTGAGCCTGTTTCATGAAGTTACTGGCTGATTGTTCATCTGATATGAAGTTTCATGCCCGGATTACTGTTGCACCATTCAGATTTTCAGAGTGATATACGGCAGTAGGTTTGATTTTTACTCCATTGAGTATTCTTAATCATGAACTAGGCAAAGACGAACCTGTACACAATCTTTGTTGAGATTTGTTAGCTGCAATTGTAACATTTAGAAACATAGCAAAATTTAATTCAAGAAACATATAGCATAACAACGATAAATGTTACCAGATGGGAGTTCATTTTATGTTAGCTTAGAACCTGAAAAATTTGGTGCACGGCTTCGATTTGCTTCCGACACCCATTTGAGATGTCTCCAGTTCTGTTACACCAAATTTATTATTTCCGCCAATTAATAATTTGTTAATTGCTAAATCTCGGCACTAGGTAATACGATAATTTGGATAATAAATCATTTATTGAAATCATGTGAAGTAGAACTAAGAAGCCATCAATGTTGCAGGCAATGCCCAAATGATTCTTCTAAACTCAGAAATGGAGGCTACAATTTGACAGGGCTACGAATCACATCTAAAAATTTTAGCACCAGAGTATCCTGTACAATCGACATAAAAATTGCAAGATCTCCATCCGGTTGCTCCTCAGAAAACACAAGGGACAAAATATACTAGCCATTAAGAGCCTGGCACCCTAGATTCCGCGCCCCAGAGAGCAACCAAAGCTGCGGATCTCAACCAGCGGCGGCCAAGCCGCGAACCAAGGAGCCATAACCTCGCAGATCCAGCCAGCGAGCAGCTCAAGCCTCAACGCCCTCCCACCCCCCAATGGAAATGCATCCACGGAAGCAGTAACTAAATATAGAAGACCAATCGCGACACTGCTCACCTTTCGGACGCTTGGCGCCGTTGGCTCCCTCCGGCGCGGTCCGCTTGCGGCCGGAGTCCATGGCAGCGAGCTCCGGGAAGGCGCGCTTAGGCTGGATCGACGGAGACGGCGGCGAGCAAAACCCAAGCTAGGGTTTCCGCCTGCCTCGCGGGTGGAGGAGAGAGAGAAGGGGAGGTGTCCGCTGCTCACGCGCGCACCGGAGACGGAGTGACGCGTGGGTCGGTTCGTTGGGCACAGCCGCACAGGCGACAGGTGATTTGGGAGTGGCGTCCGCACGGCTTTTGTTTCAGTCAGAGTGACTTTTGTTTCAGTCAGAGTGACTTTGAAAAGCTGTAACAAAAATTAGCTTTTAAAACGTTGAAAAATTAGTTTTTAATAAAATAAATTAAAAAATAAAAAACTCACTCAAATCTGTTTTTTATATAAAAAGCTAAATATATACTGTAAAAATCAATAATAAATGCTTTATCAGCTATTTTTTAAATAATCACCAGCTAATTTTTTTAAAAAATTTAAAAGCTACCGCTCAAACAAAATAACCCTAAATCAGTCTGGGCTCGGTCCGTGATGTCGTGACGGCTGTTGATTAAATCCTGTGCCTTCTCTCAAAAGAAAAAAGATTAAACCCTCTGCCACGCTGGATTCTCCTTCAGATTGGGGCACCATTTATATTTATTTATTTTATCCAGTTTCAGGGATTTTTTGGAATAATTTTTTAAAAAATTGCAATAGAAAAACTATATAAATGTAAAAAAAGAAAAAAACATTTTCATACCTTGAGTTCCAACACTGGTTTATGCCAGATCAGCCCATCCTCTTCGGCGGAGATCAACAGCTCAGCCCACTGATTTCTGCGGACCCTCTTCCCGGATGGGCCACCTGAGCCGATCCACACAGGAGTGGATCATTGAGCAAAGCTAGCCCTGTGCGCCAGAAACACCCTCCTGGCCCACTTCGTCCCCGTCACGGCCCGACGCGTCTGCCGCTCGTCTCCCCTCCTCCTCCGATCTCTCTCGCTCCGCTCGGCGGCGGCGGAAGGCAACCTGCCCAGCGGACGAGCGATGGCTCCGCC
Source organism: Zoysia pacifica (assembly GCA_001602315.1). Lineage (NCBI taxonomy): Eukaryota > Viridiplantae > Streptophyta > Magnoliopsida > Poales > Poaceae > Zoysia > Zoysia pacifica. The sequence continues at coordinate 40,833 of BCLH01001842.1, read as the reverse complement.
AGGATCGCGGCGGTGGGCGTACGTGCGGGTGATGGCCGGCACCATCCTCGGCGGTTTGCTCGGCTTTTACGTCATGCACCGCGTTGAGACCTCCTACAAGGTACTACGCCGCAACCCGCAACCGCTCTGTCTCGTCTCGTCCCGTCCCCGTGGGGGGACTCCCCTCACTCTTTGGAGGTACGACTTCCTCTACTTGCAGGCGAGGATGGAGGAGCGGCTGCGCAGGTATGAGGCGCAGATGCTGGCCAAGGCCAAGGAGACGCAGCAGCTCACGGACGAGGCGCAGCGGGTTGACAAGGCCGAGCTGCTACCGGACTCGTGACAGTCTTTGCCTGCGTGGTTTCGCTTCCAGGTACCGGCTAATATCTCCTTACATTATCCACGAGTTCCATTTGTGGGGATAAATCTTGGAATCTACTTACGCAACTTCGGGCCATTTTGGCTGCTATCTACCTCGCCTTGTTCGAGCTTAAGCTCTTCAGACTGTGATCTGGTACCACGGTTCTATTCTAGTATTCTGAGCTGTGTTTACAAGTGCACATGGTTATCTGTTCCTGCCGAAAACCAAATCTTAGCACATTCATGCTCTGGATCTGAAAGATCGAATTTTGAACTTTATGTTTAGCCTGTTCTACTAGCCAAGAGCATGCCGTGACATGGCATTTCGTAATTTTCAAATTTCACATGGAGCAAATGAATGAGGAGTGGTATAACCCTGGTATTGCTTGTGGCTAACTGGCTATGGTATTGCTGAAATAGCATAATCTGTTTGATTGTTTATTAAAGAGGTATAGATGTATGGTTAAAATTCTATTTAGGCACATTGCTTAAAATTGACCTGTTTCATTGGTCCTCACTATAGTAGCTTAAGACTGATAAGCTAATCCTTAATGGAACCGCCACCTGTTGTTCACTATGTATCGTGGCCTCTCTATTTGAGCATTTCATGCCCATCCGGATCTTTTGCAGCAGCCTTCCTGATTATTTATTCATCCTAATACTAGGAGAACGTGACCTCCAAGTCCTCATGAGATTTGAGGTATCCATTAATCATCATATTCCCCTCCTTTTGAGAGTTTTCATTCTGTGATTCAACCTTCTTGATGATAGTTTTCTTTGTCTTGGGATTCAACCATAATTGCCTCATTGCAAAATGACTTTGTGAAACTTATTTAGCTGGATTGAACCAATTATCTGTGCATGCCCTTTTGCAGAATAACAAGAGCTAGCAGGCACAGGTGTCCACACACCCTTTGTCCACCAGCAGAGGCATAAGCTCATATGTGTAACTTTAGTTTATTGCGATCATCTTGCTGACATGAAAATGCTACAGGTGTAAGATTCAGATCAGTTGTATGAAGTTCGAAATAGGTGTATGACTGCTTTTAGTGTTTATTTCCTCCTATTCCAATAAACACTGTATTTTTTCCAGCATCATCCTTGCAACGAAGAAAGGATCATATTAGCAATTTTGTACTCCTATTCCCATCATTTTCTATCGTGCCTGCACTTACAGTGTTTTTCTGTCGCGCCTACATTTTCAGCCATTGAAAGGTGTTTATACAGCTGAAGTAGCACATGGAAGTTGCAATGGGTCTTCATATGTACAAGCCACTATTCCAGGCCTATTTGAAGCAGTTTTGTTCTGAGCCTCGGCACATCTTCACATCTGTCATCAAATGGGCCATACAGTATTTGCTAATCAGCTATTAAGTATACTTTCTTCGTTCACAAATATAAATTATTTTAGCATTTAAAATTTGTTTCTCAATATATATCATTCTTATTTTTCAATACACTTTTCTCTCTTCTCGATAAATCTCTGTCTCTTTTCTCCTTCTCGTTTTCTGTGTAACATACTTTTTCACTTTTTCGATGCAGTAAGCTAGTAAGCTATTTTAGGGCTCATAAGCTGTGGTCTATAACAGCTATGCCCTGAACTTTCCTAAAAATAAAAATAAATTATTATGCTCCGGACCTTTTACTACTCTTCTGCTGGCCTGCCACCTTGGCACACTGATCACTGATTTTTGGGAGTCACCAAGTGCTGAGATTTCCGTTTTACTCTCTTCAGTTTTAAATTATTGATACCGTTGATTTTTAACATTAATTTTGACTATTTGTTTTATTCAAAAAATTTATTTTAATGTGTAAAATTATTATTTCTACTAATGATAAATCAAATAATAACAAAATTTTATACATTTGAATAATTTTTTTGAATAAGATGAATAGTAAAAGTTGATGTTGCGAATAATTTAAAACCGGAGGTAACCGGAGGGAGTATGTGACAAGTTGGTTTCCTTCTCTCAGCGGAATCAGAGATACCAATACAGGCGCCGCCGCCCTCGTTGGCACTGCCAGCGCTACAAGAAATTCTGGTGGAAAGTGGTTTAAGGGAGGAAACCAGGTGGATAGATCAAGTTTCAGAAGGGCTGCATCTATCGTTGTCGCGGGCCACCAACTCGCTATTTAGTACTAGTACTTCTCATATTTATCTGTCGCCTTTAATTATGAGTTGACAATCAGGTCAAGTGCATAAGCATCAGCCTGTTTCAGCATCAGGCCCTTATTTTCTTTCTATCTTCACAGAAAAGGTTTCTTGACTAGTTTTCTTTCCTCATGAAACATTTCTTTTGTTATAGATAAAAATTTATAAATATAGACAACAGGATGAAACAGACACAAGGCATTTAAACTTTGCTGTTAGTTCCTTTTTTTCTCTTGGTATTTATTCTTAGTTATCTAGTATACGATACTCATGAGGAAACATGCATTTCTTTATACCAAACTTAGCGCATATCATTGTGACATGGCAAAATAAGAAAGATGTACAGCTCACAATAAAAGGGAAAAACTCTCAACTAGGTTTCAGATCACGGAGTATGACATGACGTCTTGAGAGTACGATGGTTGAATAATTGCTATTCTTTTTAAAATTCCAGCTTGATGAGCTTGGATGCAGCCTAGCAAGATGATAGTTTATGAGCACATCCCTTTGACATTAAATTTTATTGGGAAATTGTTCAGTGGTTGGCCGATTAATTGCTGATACAGCCTAAGGACAGAAACTAGGGTTGCTCCAACTTGTAGTTTCCCGTAGTTAAATGGATGCCTTTAAAATATCATCCTTGTTGTCGACTGTTTTTTTTAGTGTTTGTAGTATATTCTTAACGAGTCCGTAACTATTACCTAGTTTTATAATCGTAACTAGTATTACCTAGTTTTAACAAAAATTTGTTTGATCATGCAGTGTTCATACCTAGAAGCATAGGAAGAATGTAAATTGTTAATAAATATTAAGAGGCAATGCTATATGACCGCATACCATGTAAGGAAAGGACTGAGATCGAGTGCAGTTCCACTTGTGACTGCAAGTTGTAACTGCACGACATCACAACCGTTTATTTCAGCTTCCAATAGCTATGATTCTCTGCTACAGTGATTGTTCTATAGTTGCTGCATCACTTTCACATGCTACAGCACCTCGCCCCCGCATCTGCCCTCTGATTTGCATTCAACGGCTGCTAGTGCGACTGGTTAAGTTGCAGTCACACTAGCAACTGCACCGAAACTGTGTCCGTAAAGAAACAGCTTCTTCGAAACTGTTGCAATACCGCTTACAAACTCTCCTACGAAAATTAAGGATAACCGATTTACTCCATTTGGCATCGTGTGTTTGACTTCTGATATTAACTAAACACCCACTTGTATATGATGTAGAGCCAAGTAGCCATCCTTTCTGCCTGGTGGTTGGGTGGAGACAACGGTACTAGAGTACAAAACAAAGAGGCGCCAACCCAAAAGTCTCCTTTTGGACACATAGTTGATGCCTGCAGTGGCGGATCCAGGTAGGATAGTTATTGGTGTCACTTCCATATTACTCTCATCTTAAAAAATAGTACTAATAATCACTCATATTATATGGGAATTACAAATTTTATTGGTGTCACGTGTCCTGCATTTGGTATTTGAAGTTTCTAAAAAGGCGGGCCGAGATGGGTCTCCAATATCCTGGAGGGATATGGATAAGGGGGGGATGCAAAAGTATTTCACCGGATATGAGCATCTCCAACGGTTCTTTAAATTAAGTTCTTAAATAAAAAATTAGGAAGTGATTCAAAAAATATCCCTCCTACAGTTCTGCGAACGAGTTATAACATACCATGCAGATTAAAGATGATGAAGGCAAGACTTTCAGGGAAGAATGGTGGGCACAAACTTAGTTAACGCAGAGAGCAACTTCTCCCATGCAATTAAAGGCAGAAATTGAGATCAAGGATTTGTCATTGGTCATGACGACGTTGGAAGATCGTGACCAAGGCACAAGGGATTGGAGATTTTTGTGAGTCGTTCTCTATGGTGTGACATTGAGAATTGAAAGGAAACTAAACGTTGGAGTGCGTGCCTGAGTTTGTTCATTCACTTCACATAGTACTTACTCCGTACTCCGTATTTGTTATACTCCAGTTAATCTATGTGTTCTTCTCGCCCATCTATCTTTTCTTCTTTTCTTTGAATACAATATTATATGGGGGTGAGTATTTTCCTACTAATTGATTGAGGATATAATTAAAGAACTACAACTGGATCTTGTTTAAGTTAGCAGCGCATATTGTAATGATTTAAAAAGAAATTAGGGCTTATTGGCATTAGTTTACGTAAGCGTCGTTTTCTGCCAGCCTGCTTCCACATCTGCATATAATCAATCACAATACTCATCCAGACTAACAAAGACTAAAAAACAAGAATGAGATTTTTTTTTTAAAAAACGATGTTATCCCTATAATGGAAATTACCAGTTTGGCGTACACTTGCAAGCTCCTGTTTGCTCAAATCCTTCACAACTGGTGAATTGAACAATATAATAAAACTCAAATTATGAATTGGATGCGGGTCCACAGTAAAGGACACCTGAGAGCTGTACATCTGTACCTTATTTCTAGGAGCTAGTGGAATATCTGACCTGATTATAAGCTCTATTAATTTCTATGCCGAGGAGCAAGACCAGCAACCTAATTAGTGGAATCATGGAGTTCAAATTTGCAAGGACAATCCTTCTTTTCAGTTGTCATAAAATTGTAGAATGATGAACGAAAGAGTGCGGCTAGAATGTGTTACAAATAGATCAGCTTGAATTGATCTAGCTGCTTTTCAGTTTTTCCCCCAATTCATACGCCTGATTCAGTCTTCTCAAGATAGAAGTAGAACAAGTTTCTTCATTCAGTCTGCGAAACAAATTTAGCAGTCTCAAGATAGATAGATCACAACCAAGTACTCCCATATATGTATGTATGTACATTTCAGGAAGTGATGCAAACAATGTAAGGTACCAAACTTGACCAATCCTTTAAAGATCCTACCAGTAACTCTTACATTTACACATCATTGTTTTAACCCACCAACATTTGTTATTTTCATCTAATCAAAAGAAGAATAAAAGATGGAAGAATCCAGCCGATCAACCTCTGCCAAAGTGTGAAAACTTCTCACGGCACAAACCCAAACAATAAGCAAGAATTCTTAAGCTCTCCTAATTGACCTCTAAATCAAGATGCGTACATTTCACCAACCAAGTCCATCCTCGCCGAGCCACCACCAAGAGGCAACGGCAAGAAGTCATGATCAACCGCAGCGAGTCCTTGGAAGGCGTTAAGCTCCTCCTCCAAGAAGCTCAAGAATCCTCCCGGGTTCAGATCCACCCACAGGTCGTTACAGTCGAGGCTGCCGTAGTCGCCGAAGCCTCCTCCGCCTTCCTTGACCTCGACCTCGCACTTGATCATCTTCACCTTCTTGCACGGCTCTTGTTGCTCCAGGAAACCGCTCCTCTCCGCCGCCATCAAGACTGGTGCAACCGCCGCCGGCCGCCTCTTCTTGGCCACCGTGATCTCCTTGTCCTCCTCGACCGGCGGCGGCGCGTCGTCGTTCACGGAGCCGGCGTTCGCTGTAGGCTTCCCGGTGAGCCGCTGCACGAGGTCCCGGAAGTTGGCGACGTCGGTCTTGATGACCTCCGGCGCGACTATGTGGATGATCTTTATCTTGGGCCGCGTCGTCGTCGTCGTCGCGCGCGAGCCCCTGTCCTGCTGCTGCTGCTGCACCGTCGTGGTCGATGACATGCTCGCGCCGTGGTGCTCCGCCATTGATTGATGGATGACGCGCACCTGGAGAGCGATGCAAAGAGAGAGAGAGTGAGAGACGAAGATGATGGTGTGGATTTGGAAGAGGAGGAGCTAAGCTAGGCTTGTTATATACGGTCGAACGGATCGCGGAAGAAGGCGCTGGGAGAAGGCTGACATGGCATCAATCCAGTGACGACGGCGACAGCCAACCAGAAAAACTGGTTTTCGATTTCACGAAAAATCCGTCGGCTAATCGGCTTTGCTATTACGTTAGATCTGATATTTTATGGACTCTAACCTATATCGAACTGGATCGATTTAGATAAAAACCGATTGGTTTTCATCGGTTTTTAAAAACTCACGAACTCTCAAGTTTAAATCGATGAATGACTCTCCCTTAAGAGGGAAAAAAATGAAAGAACTAAGATTTCAAGTCGATACAGCGTATGAGCACGAAGCCAAGTGTGCCAACGACGCAAACATGCAAAGAGAGAGTATACTAGTCCTAGTCAACTACTTTGTCACTTCTATCAATTGTCGTGTCCATACTTTTTCTATGAGTGCAAAATATACCACTACATGTCCAAAAGGCAGAGATAGTGTCAATTGTCGTGTCCGTACTTTTTCTAATAGTATCGATCGATTGATCGTGGCGGGTGGTTTACGCTTGAAAATGTGTGTTGTGGCTTTCAAATTTCGATCAGCTTGTATGCCGGACGTACATGCAAGCACATGGTGGCATATGCATATATAGGAAGTTGCCGCAGCCTGGTTTCAACGATCGCTTGACATTTATATACTCTACGTAACTTAGGCTCTGTTTATTTAAGATTATAATCTATTTAGATTATATACTTTAAAAATTATAATCTACAGAGGGTAAACAAACAGAACATCTTATTTATCAGATTATTTTAATTTTAAGTTAAAATTATTATAATTTAATATACTGATCATTAAGTATTTATTTGAAATTATAGTTTTTAAAAAACTCACTATCTCTATCAAATTAGAAATAAGTTGAGTTGCCAAATCGACAAATACAGATTATAATTTTTTAAATTATAATCTAAATTATAAAAAATTGATATTATAATTTAGATCATATAATCTAACAGGAAACAAACAGGACGCTCTATCGTTCCCTTCCTTGTTTATGTGCAAATTGGTAACGACTAACGAGTCGGCAGCCGGCGCTAGTCGCTACTCCTGCCCGATCACAGTGCGGCAGCAGGCACGCAGGTCTCGCGAAGGCCAAACCCATCGAACACGCCAAGTCGCGAGGGGCGATGTAGCTCCGGGTCAATCTTGCCTCAGGCTCAACGACGGCCGACGGGAGTCACCGGAAGATCCACCGATCCTGTGGTGGTGCTTGCCGTGCCGCGGTTAAGAAGGCCGTGGGGTGATTTCACAGTGCATCCGAAGGAATTTCCACGAAGAAATGGATATCTGATTCTGAACAAGCCGCCGTGGATTCCGAACACGCCAAGTCCTCCATCGGTGGAGCCAGGTGGGGATGACCGGATGATCTAGTGGGGGGCAACGCTGGTTCCAGGCGAATTGGATCAGAGATGAGCAAACGAGATCAAACCTATACTGTTTCGATCTCCGGAGTGCTCCAAACAGAAAGGTGGTACTGAACGCGATGTGGATCATGAACTTGAGATGGCCGCGGAGATGCAGGATCCTGCAATTAATTGATAGAATCCCAAGACGAGAGTATACATCCAAATGGCTCACTTCTGCCATATTCTAAGAGCGTTGATCAGGCGCAAGTGAAGCGATCAAGCGAGATGAGATTTCGAATGGCAAGAGACCGAGTGGGCCGTAGTTGGCCTCAAATGGGCTTCCAAGTAAGGATTCTCAAACATGGTGGCCGGTGCCTCAGTTCAAATGGGCTTTCTCAAAGTCTGGTACTGAGTCCTCCTCGACGGATCACCGCTAACCAATGGATAATTGGAAGCCCATTCTTCCTCTCTGCTGCTGCTCCGCACACAAGCATGCGGGCGGCAGCTACCATGCTGCATTGACAACCCCAACTACTAGTCTCCTACCAAGATGAGAGCGCCGGCGGCTGGCCGGCGGGGGAAAGACGCAGTGTCAAGCTGGGGGCAAAGAAGCCGCGCAGACGATGAGCATGTGCCTCATTGGCCCATCTGGTTCCTCTCCGCCACTGCAATGGGTACTCCACCACTGCTTCAAACTAGTGCTAGCTCTGCAATGAGGATTGCAGGTTCCAACTGTTGGAGCTGATTCCGGGAAGGCGAGAAGCGCAGGTTTGCACGTCGATTCCACCCAAAACTCGCGAGTAGTAATAAAGAGGACTCCAAAGTAACTTCTGACATTTTTGTTGTAGCCTTGTTAATACGACAATGCACAAGACAAAAGAAAATGAACTCCAAAGGTGCCATTTGACTTATTCCTGTCTTCAAAGTCTCAAACAAATTAGAAATTTTGGAAGGAGACAACAAGTTTCGTATCTATCAATATTAGCAAGTGGTGGACATGGATGACCCATTCTTCCCCTTGAAAATGATTGGAGTACTAGTACCGATCCAGAGCGTTGACAACTCGGCAAAATACATTATTCCCTTAAGTATTTTTCTTAGTATACTGTTTAGCCTGTTACAAATATATTAAATTACCTGTTCAATGATTTCTAGCACAAAACTGCCAATTATGTAGTATTTTGTTATTTTTTCATGTACTTAGTAACACTTGGTAGCCTTTTTAGTTTCCTAGTTTGATTTATACGGAGTATCATTTTCATGGGGTTGCTTACTTTCTTAGACATCTTTAGATGCACGAGTAGATGTTATGCTGCTCTCAGTGTTCATGTTCCTTTTTTGTTTTATTTCCTCTCTGCTAGTCTCAGCGATAGCAGCCACACAGTATTTTTAAGCTCATTTAAATATCAATTGGTTCCCCTGGATTGGTTTGGTCAAGGAGACAAGAAGTTTGGTGGCTATTAATGTTAGCAAGTGGTGACCATGGATGACCCGTTCTTCCCTGTGAAAATGATTGGAGTAGACGCGCAGATCCAGAGAGTTGACTATAACTCACCAAAATGCATTCTTCTCTTAGAAATTATTTTTATTTACTATACTGTTTTCCATTGCAAAAATGTAGTATTAAATTCTCTGTTCAATGATTTCTTGCACAAAACTGTCAATTCTGTAATATGCTGTTATTTTGTAAAATTTGGTAGCCTTTTTGATTTCCTAGCCCGTTTTATACATTTTCATATGGTTGCTTACTTTCTTAGACATCTTTAGATGCATGATTAGATGTTACGCAAGTTTCTGTAGTCTGTATTCATTTTTTTTTTATTTCCTCTGTGCTACTCTCAGCGATGTGAAGCAACCACACAGTATTTTTGAAGTTCTTTTAAATATCAAATACTTTCCTCCGGATTAGTTTTGTCAAGGTGTCTATATCAGTTTCTTTTTTTTTTCAATAATAAAAACTACTGTGATTCATTAACAAAAAAAGCTTCTGTGTTGTTATTTCTCCTCATCACAAAAAATGTTTTGTTTAGGCTGACAGAAAAAAAAAAACTATTCACTGGTGTATGTTATATGGACATATTTTCTCCTTGGACAGCTGGTCATCCTTTAGTCTATCTTGCCCACTTGTCACCATTTCATAAATGATCATTGGCATCTAGACTATTGATATATCCTGGTTCCTCCCCCTTATGCCATAGTGGGGAATCAAAGCAGATTTCTGCCCCTACTTTGAAGCAGCCTTCGTGCCCGGTTGCCTTTTAATTCCTTCATTTACTTCCCCCTACTTTGAAGCAGCCTTCGTGCCCATTAGCCTTTTAGTTCCTTCAGGTTTCTGCCTTTCCTTTCTGCATAATTTCTCTCTTTTTTAACTTTTATTTGTTCTTCGGTATCAAGTATATTGTAATTTCCAGGGTGCTGCATCTTCTCAAAATGGGGGGCTGAACTAATGGTTACGGGATGGTTCCTGTCACCAATCATACGGGAAATGCAAGACACCGCTTTGTCCTACATAAGGGGGCAGTATAGTTGGAAGAGGGATCAGGAGAAAGACCTTGAACGCCTCAACACTATGCTTACAGAGATCCTGACCATTGTCGACGTTATTGAGAAGAGGGAGATTAAGGATGCCAACCAGAGGAAGCTGCTAAGCATACTTAAAGATGCCATTTACAGCGCAGTTGATGTGTTGGATAGTTTCCAATACATGGTTCTGAAATCCAAGGTTGTCAGCCAATCTAAAGTGAGTCTTGTCACCTCATGCTTTGTGGACTTGGGTAAACGTATGATGGGTACTACCAAGTTTCGGAGAAAGTTAGCTGATATCTTGGAAAAACTAGCTGAGGTCAAAACAACTGCAGATACGCTATTGAAAGTAGTTACTTTTGACAATGCTACTGCAAAGTTGTTGCCGGTAACACAGTTGCGTGTAACTTCGCCACTAAAGGAAAAGAACCATATTTATGGTCGAAGGGCTGAACTTGATAAGTTGAGAGATATGTTGCTAGAGGTGAGTGACAACTGTGAACCTGGACCCAGTAACCCAAGTATTCCTGTTATATCTATTGTTGGTGTTGGTGGGGTTGGAAAGACAAGCCTAGCACAGATGGCTTTTAGAGATGAACAAATACGCATGAACTTTAGCCACATGCTGTGGGTTTGTGTGTCTGATAGCTATGATGAGGTTAGGTTAGCAAGAGACATTTTGGAGTATGTAACTGATGCTAATTACCACACAGTTACTAAATTTGATGAGTTGAAGAATGCTCTTCTTGAAAAGATGGAGGGAAAGAAATTTCTTCTTGTACTGGATGATGTTTGGTATGATGAAGATAGGACAAAATGGGAGAATGAATTACTGTGGAGCAAAGTATTATGTTCTCTAAATACTGGACTGGGAGGGTCAAAGATTTTGGTGACAACTCGAGCAGACAAAGTTAATAATGTGCTACAAGCTAGGACATCTTTACGTTTGGGAGGACTGGACATGAATGAATATTGGCTGTTATTCAGTAGCTGTGCCTTTGGTGACAAATATCCAGAGCAATTCCCAGAACTTAAGGAAATAGGAATGCGGGTTATTCAGAGATTAAATGGTTTGCCCCTAGCAGCAAAGATAATAGGTCGCCTATTGAATATTGATTTAGACGTAAATCACTGGACGAAAATACTTGAGAGTGATTTATCTGATGATGTTATGAAGGTTCTCAGGTTGAGTTACCAACACTTGCCAATCCACTTGAAGCTATGCTTTAGCTTCTGCAGCCTCTTTCCAAAGGACTTTCATTTTAGTCCTAAGATGCTTACTGAAATGTGGGTTGCACAGGGTTTTGTACAGAGTGAATATTCATATGACACTGATTTGAATGCTGCGGATGTAGCTAAGGTCTACTTCGATGAACTTGTGCAAAGATCGTTCTTCGAGCGCTCATGGTGGAACCTTCCGACAGAGTATGTCATGCACGATTTGATCAACGACTTGGCTAGGCATGTTTCAAAGGATGAATATGTTAGGATTGAAAATGCTAAACAAAAGGATATACCGACAAATATTCGTCATTTAGCTATATCTGCAAATATGTTAGGATGTTTGAAGAAAGCAGAGCTGAAAAACTTGCGTAGCCTGGTTGTTTGGAGGAAGACATGGCCTTGCTTGAAATGGTCCCTTCCAGATGATCTGTTCAAGAAGTCAAAAAGCATCCGTGTTCTGGATTTGACTGGTTGCTGCTTGGAGAGGCTGCCTGCATCAGTGAACAATCTTAAACACTTGCGTTATTTTGCTTTCCGTGTTCCTAAGACGTCATGGCAAACATCATTGAATCGGCTTTACCAACTGGAGGTCTTGGTCACGAGAGGACACTCCTGCCGGGAAAGTGAACGTGTTGATCTTCCTATTAACATGAAAAGGAACCTGCTCAAACTAAGAAAAGCTTACCTTTTTCATTTAGGTGGCACCACAATATCCGGTTTTGGAGGACAAACTCTTGTCCATGGCCAAGGGGAGTTCCAAATCAAGAAAGAGAGTGGCTACAGATTGGGTGAGCTAAAGGATATGAAAAATATCAGTGGACAGCTAAAAATCAGGTTTCTTGAGAATGTTGAAAATCAGCAAGATGCAATTGATGCCTGCCTAGATTGCAAAGAGCACATCCAGACATTGGAACTCGAGTGGAGTATCCATGCTAGGGCTTTGACTTCTGAATTGGATCATGATGTGATCAATGCACTTAGACCTCACCCAGATCTTAACCGGCTGAAGATCTTTGGATACAGAGCAACAAGGTCACCCTATTGGTTTGAGACAAATTGGCTGAAAACGTTGAATTCTTTGGTTCTCGAGAACTGCATGCGCTGGGTAATTTTGCCCCCTCTGGGTCAGCTTCCTCTGCTCAAGTTCCTTGAACTAAGAAAACTGCACGCTGTAAGGCAGATTAGTTCAGATTTCTATGGAAATGGTGATATAAAGGGCTTTCCAAGGTTGGAAGACATAGTGTTTGATGAAATGCCCAACTGGGAACGGTGGTCTGGAATGGAAGGTGGTTCTTTACTTCCATGTCTTGAAAGACTGTACATAACAAATTGTCCCAAGCTTAGAGAAGCACCAGCCTTCAGTGCAACACCAAGAGTTGAAGTGGAAATAGCATCTAATGTCCCTCTAATATCAGGTTTGATTGATTCGCTAATTTTACGAGCCTCTCAGCTGATCTTTTTTGCCAGCTCATACAGCTTCTTGAGTGATCTGATCACTGAGAAGCTCAATCATGTTGCTGAGCTGAACCTGAAAAATTGTACCGAACCGATTCCAACTGGTGGATTTTTCGCACTTAGCTCCCTTCAGGTGCTTAGGATTACCAACTGTTTAACTGTGCAGTCATCCCTTAATTCAGAAGCAGTTGAAGACATTGACACTCATTTTCTCCCTTCATCACTTCGCCATCTTGAAATCACTGAAAGCAAACTTGAGCTCAGTTTTTTACCAAAATTCCTGGGAGGCTTGACTTGCCTGTCCACCTTGGTGTTAAATAGTTGTTATTTGACCTCATTATCATTTGATTGTGGACCCTATCACCTCACTTCTCTGGAGACAATAATCATTAAGAATTGCCATGAGCTAGCTTCGTTGGACGGATTTTTAAATCTTGTTGCTCTAAGAAAATTAGTTGTTGCAGATTGTTACAGTTTCTGCTCCTTGCCGTCTGACTTGAATACAGTGGAATCTCTTGATACATTAGTCATATGTGGTTGCCCAATGATGGCTTTTCTCCCCCAAAGTGGCCTGCCAGCTTCTATGCAGACGATTTTGTTGTCAAGATGCCATCCCGAGTTTGATAGCCAGCTTCGAAGGAAGGAAGGTGCAGAGTGGAGAAAGATTGCCCATATCCCTGAGAAGAAACTAGAGGTTTGTATATAGTGCTTGAAGTTCCCTCTGAACAGATTTTGAAGTAGCGCACTGTTCATATTGCATATCTATTATAAGTGCTCTTTGATTTGGAAACTTCTCTTTGTTATTCTGCAGCGAGTATACTGGTCATTCACATAGTCACATCATATTTCTAGTGCTAGTCCCTATGTCCTTGTTTTTCATGAACATGCATGAACTAAGGTTTGTCTCACTATGATAAGAAAAGGAAGCTTGGTGCATGTGGCCCTCATTTGCGCAGGGTTTGAGGAAGGGTCCGATCACTTTGGATCTTTTGTATGCTCTCTTTTTCTAGGACTCGAACCTGTGACCTTATGTCTCGCTATGAATCTATGATAAGCTTTGAACTAAATTTGGAGTGTAAAATATGTGCTTGTGCTGATATTTTATTTGTCCCATCGCAGATACAGTTGGATGATTTGTTGACAATATTTCCGACCAATTCTGCATGAAGATACTGTAATTTC
>BCLH01001841.1:41667-60444 GCA_001602315.1 Zoysia pacifica | reverse complement strand
TATATATATATATATATATATTAATTTAATTTTATAGAAAACAAATATAGAATTTGAGAATTTATCCTGCAATCAAAAGGCAGCCTAAAGGTCGATCTGCACCTCACGCCGCCAGCATTGGAAATGCAAACGTTTTTGTCAATCACCGTGCTACTGTGCCGTGACTAGACGGCTGTGCCCGGTCCCGCTCTACGCACCGGGGCAGGGTACGCTTGAAGCAATGGTGTGTGAGTGTGACACATCACGCGTCTCTTGCTCACACACACTTGGGCTTCTAATGACCATCCGTTGCAGGGAGGGAAAGAACGGGCTCCAGTTTGCCCTCAGATCATATGCATCTTCCTTTTTTTTCATGACTTGTCCCAAACAGGGCACTATACACCATAAAAATGAATGGACTCGAACCAGATCGACCCCTCTTGCCGATTTGATGTGAAAAGCGATGGAGAGTTCCCCACTGTTTAGATGAATCAGCAGCAGTAGTCTGTGCAAGGCAAATAATATCGTTAGGGAAATTTCTTCGAAACAGATGGACATCCAAAACAGTGAACATTTGTGCACCATAGTTTTCTTCTGCAAAGCAAAGGAGGCCATACAGTTAAAACTAATGTTCAAAATAGAACCGCACTCTCCGATAGGATGAAAAGGGCAATCAGGCCAACCTCAGCAATAACAACCAGCGTCCTACTCTACTGCCTGCGAAAAGAAAACCGCAACCAGAGGTGAATGGATCAGCTTTGTAATTTCATTTGAAACTCAGATGATTAAATTCTGCTAACGTGTGATCTCTACTGTTTCATCATCTTCTCCGCTTGGACAGTATTGCGGCAAGTCTCTCCCTTGCGGTGGTGAAACCTGTTGGTTGCTGCTGCCGGGAACGCCTCTTTCTTTTTCTTTTCCCACTTTTCCTGCCTGCTAGACGCTGGCGGCGTATCTCAGGATCCGCCCAACCCCTGCCCCACTCGGAGAAAGTGGAGTACGGCCTTGGGTTGTCGATGGTCAGTAGCATGGCTGCATCAGGGTACGCATGTAGAGCACCTTCGTCTGGCTGTGAACCCAAAAATTTAAATCCGCTTTCTGTCAGCTCCGGGTATTGGATTGAAACACGAGGCTGCAAGTAGATCAATTATTAGTTGAGACATAAGAGATGACGTTCACAGGCTTACAGATACCTTGCTGGTCCAACAAGTTGTAACTGAAATAACAGTGTGTGATGCAAGAAAAACCATATTTGTAACTCAATATGGTTTTTCTTGTATGCAAAAAAGCTGCTCCTTGCATACAAAAAAAAAGTATATTTAGTTACAAAAAGCAATTAGCTATTAAAGTAAATTCTTACAGTTTCAGCTCCTTCCCGTATGTATCCCATGCTTTCTAGTATGCAAGCAAGGCCTTGCCACCAAATCCTGTCAGTTGTGGCGAACTTGGGAAACTAGAAAACTTCTTTAATCAAATTATAGTTTTGACCGTTTACAATTAAGCAAATATACACCAGTAATGAAAAGTGATAAGTGAAGTGATGATTCAAATACTTCTGTTTCTATACACTATCCATGTCGTTAAAGTCTCTATTCACTGCTCTTAGGTCCATAAATTTCAGAATAGTATATAGACACATTATGGCATACCTTTTCCCTAATATAACTGATGACCATTCTGAAATTAGGTGCCTCACCAAATCTTCTCCTGGCAGATCTATAACAGGATGCATCATCCTTATGATCCATGCCCTCAGTTTCAGGTCCCTGTATCATAAAAATTACAAAACGCGATAACATTATTGACTGGCTCCAATGACGCAAATAGAATTAGTATCAAAGATACTGCAGAGGTCAAAGTAGCTCAATCCACTTGTTAAAATTTTGGTATTTATAAATATGTAATGGGAAGGGTATTGCAGATGAAGAGAAGTAAAAATAAAATACAGGGAAATGCGCAAAACCTTGCATGTTCACCCTGATATTGTGTCTTGTGCCTATATATCCATTGCAAAAAATTAAACAAAAAATAATAGGAGTACTTTTTCATGTATCATCTAAACTGTGTATTAGTGCATCATATAGTCTACACTAAATGTTCATTTTATTTAATATAGGATATCAGTAAGCGTGCAATGGACATCACGTTAATTAGAATTTCAGCACTGAAATGATATACAGAGTCCACCAATTTTATATTGACTACTTACAATTTGACCCAGGAGCACATTCAAGAACACAACAGCATCTTCCTTGAAATCTTGCAGTTGAGTAGGGCCATTAATGCAGATGTCACATCTGAGGCCAAAAGGGTGAATCAGATATAATAATGAAAAGTGTATATTGTTACAAATAGTAATAGGTTCAAAGTAGGACACAAGAAGCATGTCCTTGATCCATGTAGGAGGCATAAGTAGAAAAATTACACATGACAGCCATCAGGACCAAGCTCCTCGCCAAAGTACTTCACTAATAGTTTGGCTCGACATGTTGAAATGTTCAAAGCATAACTGCAACATAAAAGAGTGCAATCATAACCAGTTTTAAGAAAAAAAAAATCAATGTATATGCAATACACATGCCATGACATGTCATGCCAAGAATTTGAACGGATAATAAGAGACATACTGAAAGCAATCACGTAGCATTCTATATGCCACCTTCGTCTGTTCCTCGTTTCTTTTATTTGGAAGAAGTGTTGGTGCTCTCAAAAAATTACAGTACAGAACTGCAGATAAAATTTCGAAAAGTGACAACAGCGTAAGGAATAAATGAAACAGGCTTGATAATAAAAGATGGAAGTAAGGCAGGGTACTCAAAGCAATGTGTCTAAGGTCAAAATATGTTTACTGGGAGCCCATTGCAATCATAGAATGATGCCTGAAGGCTTTGTCAGTTATAGTTCAGGTAAGCATAAATGATACATCAACACATGCACAACTATCGATTGGTTTGCTATCTACCCGTAACTTCATAAAGTCAAAATGAACTAAGCAACATAATGAATAATAACTCTTAACAAGTCTAAATATGACAACTCACTGCAATCTGACAAATTTCCATCTCTACCAGCGCGTCCTGCTTCTTGATAATATGCTTCTAAACTCTGCATCAATCAGTTACAAAGTGATAGAACTGAGATAAATATTAAAGACAAACATAAATTAAGGAAAGGTTAATATAACATGGAACATATCACAAATTTAGAAAACTAAAGGGTTGTCACCAGTGAAGTCATGATGCTTCTGCATAATAATACATCAGGATTCCAAACAGGCAGTCAAGCACTAGACGTTGCTAGCATATTCACTACACAAGGAAAAGGAGCATATGCAGCAATCTGCCACTCCACAAAAAAAAAAAAAAAGAGATAAACAAAATGTAATTAAAATTCAATTTTATATTGCACTAAGGTGCCTCCCTGATTCCCTAATTGATCCTAACGTAAATTCTAGCTTAGATGTGCACATTTACAAGTTCATGCGTCTGAGTCTCTGTGGACACCAAAACAATTAAGACCAAGTCTATTATTTCAAAAGATGGTTCTAGAAATGTTGGAATTAAGTTTGTATAGAATATCCTTCTGTGTTTTTTTGCCTAATAGGGATGCATAATGATGTTGACAGCAAAAAGAAATTTGTACTGAAGTACATAGAACTAAAGGTTAGCCTAACCTGTGGGAAACCATAGTGAATAATTCTCCTGACGTTGGATTTGTCGATTCCCATGCCAAATGCTATGGTAGCTACAACAACCTAAAGCAGGGAGGACAACATCATAAGAGCTGGGGAAAAGGATTGAGAGTTAAAAAAATGACAGATATGGAGCAAATATGGAGAATGTCTACAGGCATGACTGAAGGTTATACACTGCGTTTACAATCCTTATGAAAAAAAATTGATGTAACAAATGAAGATATAAAAAAAATGAATTTTCTCATGGCTCTAACCCTACAGGAAGCATATAAGGCTAGACTGAGATTTTAAAAACTCTAAAAGCTAAAACACCGTAAATTTGTGATACAAGTAATTCCACAAGGAAAAAATAAACAACACAGTACAACAACCACAAAGTCAGAACTAATCAACATATAGTGAAGCATGGACCATGTAATTCATATTCAGGATATATATGTGGATGTGGATGTAATGGCAAAACAGAACACCACTTAGACGTATCCATGCAAACAGTATGTCATGACAAATTACTTCTGACCATTGATACTAAAAAGGTTGCATACTATGAATAATAAGACACCACATCTGGATAAAAGAGTAAATAAGAATTTATGCATGTAGAATTCATAACTTAGTGATCTCCAGTTGAAAAATAAAAGGCTCTCTTTATTGCACACTGCTATCTCAATATAAACAATTAAATCTACACAGCAGATGAGTGGTTGGAAATCATATCTGACAATTTAAAGTTAAAACTGCAGTATAGGATATTCCATACTTGAAGTCATATCTGAGATAAAGCACTACCAAATGAAGATACAAATTACTACCTCCAACTCATTGCAATGGAACTGATGATGCACCTGCCTCAAATGTGATTTAGGCATCTGAAAAGGAGTATCAGAGCTTCAAACAAAATAAAGGATGGTGAATGGCAAGGGAATAGACAATATCATATCAAGACTGCTAAATGTTAACTGAAAGGATTTATTTACTTCTAGTCTTTCTAGAAATTTCCATATATGTATAACTAGAGCACGCTTTTTCTTCTTTTTCTTTTTCCTCAACAAAAGAAAGGTTTGATTTCCTTTCCCACACAAAGCAAATAAGAAAACCAATTACCTTTGCATTATATGCTGCAGCTCTGAGGCCTGATTTGCAAAGGAAGTTAGCTAGCTCAACAGTTTCTTTCCTTGTGGGTACATAAACAATCGTAGGACCTTGATCAAAACATTCCGATGAACTGGTCTCACTGTATTCTGTTGGCTGTGTGGAGTTCTCAGTTTGTAGACACTCAAGGAACTCTCCACATGAAACTAAAAGAGAAACTGGAGTGTCAATCAAAGCATCTTACATACTCAAATAATAAACAATTTTGAAAAGCATAACCAAAAGTACTTCTCTCTCTCAAATAACTAAAGATGTCAAGTATACACTCAAAGCAACTAATAACATAAAGTTATTCACCAATAAGTCAATTACCATCAAAATCATCTACTCCTGGATGCATATCCAATTCGTTTTCAGTATTTTCATTTACCAGGACCACACCAGTTCTGGTCCTTCCAACATTCTTATCGCCATAGCTCACAGAATCAACATTCTTATCTTCATCATCGGACATGCTATCACACTGAGACCCATCTGAACCGCTTTCCGAATCAGGGTCAATGTCATGAAGAACTTTCTGGTCTTTCCCCTTAATACTCCTTGAAGCATTGTATGCCCCTATCAATTGTTGGAAGTCCTTCATATATGATGAAGCAGAGGTCTTGCTGTGCTTTACCTGAAAAAGGAACTCAGCAGCACGGGAAGCAAGTAAGATTGCAACAAGCAAGATGTACTAAACGGCACGTGATAATTAGCAGGCAGTACTTAATAATTGCCCAAAGTGTACCTGCATACGAACTTGGAGGCAATGCACCAAAAAAAACAGGGTACGCCCTCTGTCCACAAATATAAGGCTTCTAGTTTTGTGTGTCTTAGGTCAAACTTTTTAAATAAATCCTTTAAATTAAAAGATTTACAGATCAGAATCAGATAGTTAACTTCACGATGAATCTACTAATGTTATTTTTGTGTTACCAATCCTTATAAAAATTTACTATTATCGGTCAAAGTTTAAAAAGTTTGACTTGGGCAAACCCAGAAAACTTTATATTTGCGGACAGATGGTGTAGCAAATTGCCTGCATTGTCTTACTCAAAAAAAAAAAAAGCCACAAATGAAGCATTCTACATGTCCACGTGCAATGTGTTCTACTGCTATACTTTAGAAGTTAGCAATACACTTAATAGCCCACCCTTCCACCTCATGTCTAGGCTCAATTCAGCCTGTGATGAGATATCTAGTATCTAGACTCATTTCTTGACGCTAAAATCCTCTAAGAAGAACACTAAAGATAAACAAGCAGAATATAAGTTTTGACTCACTGTGAACCGCAGATTTGGACGGAAAAAGGATGTCAAAACAATCACTGTACCATCCGACATTTTCAAGGACTTCACAATATCTTCTCGCACATGAACAGTTGCAGTAGCCGTCAAAGCCATCAAAGGAATATTGTGCTTCAGGAACTTCAATTTGCTGGAACTGAAATTTTCCCGGAGCACAGACAGTTTCCTGTAATTAAAAACTAGAGTTGTCAAATACTGTGAGATGGAACACATTGGGTTCTTAACTAGTACAAAATTAAGAACACATTGGTTTACATGCAAAACAAGATTAACGATGATACTGAAACAACAGTAAACAATGAGTTGCACCTTTAATAGAAGATATCAAACACAAGAGCAGACCTATAGTCAGGTCGAAAATCATGACCCCATTTCGAAACACAATGAACCTCATCAATCGCAAAAAGAGCGATCCCTGGCTTTTCTGCAAGTTTCTTCAATGGTTCCATTAGTCTGCAAATAGAGATGTTCCCACAGTAAGCATGTTGGTATATTCATCAAATTTTTATTCCCAAAAAGACGAATCATTACCTCAATACTGTCTCAGGGCAAACATAAATAATCTTGTACATGCCAGCCATGGCTTTGCCCTCAACACGATTATCAGGTTGCCCTGAACCAAGGAAGCATGCTGAGATTCCATGTTTTGCAAGTTTGAGACATTGATCATGCATGAGACTTATCAATGGTGAGATCACCACCACAATCTTTGTAGTCAGAAGAGCTGGAATCTGAAAACAAAGGGATTTTCCTGCCAACAAAGAAATTCAGCCATCACTCATGTGACAGAAAAATGCTCCCACATCAATATATACGTACCAATGGAGAAAATCATTCAATAAACCACTTGAAAAAGAAACAAGTTTACCCGATCCTGTAGCTGCTAGAACAAGACAATCCCTGTGAGCAAACCAAGCATCCAAAGCTTCCATTTGGAAACTTTTCAGGCAGGAAAAGCCCAAATGCTTTTGCAAAATAGCACTGATTTTTTCTCTGTGATCCCAATCTCCTCTCGAATCCTCAACCAGAAATTGGTATTCAGATGCCATTTCGGAACAAGTAGGAACACGGTCTAAACAAGGAAGCGAAGTGCCCGCTTCACGAACATTATCCTTCCTACGGCCAGAAGCCGCGGCGAGATGGTCTTTAATGCTGGACTGCCTAAACCTTCCTCTAGGGTTACTCACCCTGCCCGCCTTGCCGGCGGCCTGGGGACGCGCGCGAGACGGTGCGGAGCCGCCCACCGGTCCCCCTCCTCGCCTCGCCTGCGCCTCGCCCGACCCGCCCAGCACGAGCTCCAGCACCTCCGCGCGGCGCGGGGCCCCGACGGCGGCGATCGCCGCGGTGATGTCGTCCAAGTTGAAGCCCATGTCGAGCAGCTCGGCGATGAGGCCGTCCGCGGACACGTCGCTCCCTTCGGCTCCAGGCTCCATGGCTGGAAATCACGAACCCTAATAACAGTCAGCGGAGCCGCTCAAATGTCCCCCTCGAAGTCGAACTTCCCGCAGCATCAAGCGAGTGGAATCGAAATTTCTGGGGGCGGTCCGCGAACTCCGCCGGCCGGTGCTAGCGGCGGGCAAAGGGAGGCGAGGGAGATCGGATCGGGAATGCGGCGGACGGCGGATTGGCGGGTGGGCGCCGAGGGGCGAGGGGCGAGGGCCTCCGTTTCGAATCGCGGGAGCCAGGAGGGAAAGAGGTGGGAAGGGTGGACGGGGTGGCCACTGACATGTGGGAGCAACGTGACATCAGAGCAGGCCCGACCCAATTGATTTTTACCAGACCCGGCCCAACTGAAACAGAGCCCTCTCCGCTGGGCTGAATATTTGGGCCGTTCACAAAAAAAAAAAAGGCCGATGCATAAACGTCAAACAAATTTTAAACAGGCGTTTTTAATTTTTAGGGGGAAATGGACTGGCATGGTTGGCCAGACATTACAAGTTTGAAACAAAATCACAATGACAAACAACCTAACTATGTGAGCAGAAACAAAGGCATGAACATTTGCTAGAATTTCTGATAAATATATTTACTAAACATGTTGGGCCCAAAAAATTTAATCCACTCAAAAAAACCAAAAAAAAAAGAGGAAAATTCTAGCAAGAACCAGAGAATCAGAAGGGAAAAAATACCCCCCATGATATGAGAGCATAAACATGGGCATCTGGCACCCAGAAAGATGTGGGGAACAATTACCCAGTCAATTTCATTCCACACTATCAAAAATAAAATAAAACAGCAAAGGTATAAAAAGAAGGAGGGCAAATGGCAAACAGAACCAATGGAATGGTTCCTTCCCTGTTCCCCGATGCTATTTTACCCCTTCCCCTCCTCAGGGCCAACCCAGAACGAACACTGCCACCATCCTCTGCCTCCTCTCGGTGCTCCCCTTTCCGCACTTGAACCACCACCACTGGTAATAAGTTCTCCTCCCTCCTCGCCTCCTCCGTTCATCTCCACCGAGCTCTCCATCTCTCTCGTCGTCGGCCATGGCAGCTCCTGAAGGAGGCGCGGAGCCGCTCAGGTATCAGGTGAGCGTGTTCGGAGAGTTCAGAGCTGCTCTGCCCATTTCGTTTCAGATTTCTTGTTGTGTTTATCTGATTGCTGATGCGGTGCCTGGTTGTTGTTCTTCGATTTTGATTGCAAGACTTTGGCTTTGAAGGTGCGCATCCACTGCGAGGGGTGCAAGAAGAAGGTCAAGAAGGTGCTGCACAGCATAGAAGGTACTCCATATAAGGACAGTTTCAGAATCTCAAATCAGAGGCTGTGATTTGAAGAAAAGACTGATAATTTTTCAGTTGTTCATTGATAATTTTTGAGGAACTTCTAAGGAATAAAAGAATTCATATGCTGTTTGTATTTCCCCAGTTGATAGGTATCTATAGTGTTCAAAATGTTCGTATTCAATCAGTATCCAGTATTTCTGGGTCCTCCCCTGTTTCCCTCTTCTCAAACTCCTTCCAAATTCGCAGCCCCAAAAATTGGACGAATTCACTTCAAAATTTTGTTCTCGCATGAAACAAGAATATGTTATCGCAATTTTCTTGTTGCCCTGAGCCCCGATGCATGAACTCCGATCCTTACAGGGGTGTACAAGACGGACATAGACGCGCAGCAGCAGAAGGTGGTGGTCATCGGCAACGTCTCCGTCGACGCGCTCGTCAAGAAGCTCCTCAAGACCGGCAAGCACGCCGAGCCGTGGCCGGAGCCCGCTCCCGCGACCGCCCCCGGTGCGCCCGACGGCTCCCCCGGCACCGGAGGCGGCGGAAAGAAAAAGAAGAAGAAGAGCAAGAGCAAGAACGCCGCGAACAACAAGCCCGGCGAGACGGCTCCTGCGCCGACGGATGGCGGCGGTGCTAGTCCCCCGGACAATGCCGGCACGTGCGACGAGGGGCCCGATGGCGAGCACGACAAGCCTGAGGGCGGCGGCGGCGGCGAACCTGGCGCGGGGGACGCTCCCCCTGTCGCAATGACACCACACGGCCCGCAGCCCGTCCCACCCGCCGCCAACGGCACTGGCGGCGGCGGCAAGAAGAAAGGCAAGAAAGGCGGCGGCAACGCCAACGGAGACGGCACCGCCGTCGGTGGCGCGATCGGGGAAGTCCACGCGCCGGACGCACCGACAAACCCCGCGGCCGGCCCTGTCACCGTCGTCGACGCCGGACCGTACCCGGCGCCGACAATGGGCTACCCGGGGTACTACGGCGCCGGTGGCCACGCGCCGGCGTACGTCACGAGCTACAGCACGGCGCACCCGAGCCCGGCGCTCCGGAGCAGCCCGTACTACCACCCGATGGTCGGCGCGGCGTACGCTACAGGAGGAGGAGGCGGTGGCGGGTACTTCTACTCGACGGCGCCGGCGCCAGGGTCGTACTACATGTTCAGCGAGGAGAACGCCCACGCTTGCACCGTCATGTGAAAGGACCGGTGTATCTCGGCTGCAAGCAGCGCCGCTTAAGCCAGTGTAATCTTATCTGCTATTGTTGCCAGGGAATGGTTGTGACTTGTGAGCTGATGCCAAATTTTGGAGTTTGGAAACAAACAAACATGAATTCTAGACGTGTTAGTTATCTAGATTAGTGTAATGTGGCATTATAAATTGCATCGTTTTTTTTGGTGGGGGGGGGGGGGGGGGCTTTGAATTTGATTGCCTTTTGCTGCAATTTGAATGAGTTGCACCTGTAGCTAGCCATTCTGTCTGTGATCTCCAAGCTTGAAAGATATTTTCTGCACCGGAAAAGGATACTAGACAACGCACAAGCAACTTCTAGCCAAATCGACAGCAACGTATCATACCGCATTTCGGCGAAGTTTATGCTGTTTGGTCGTGGGCCAGTTGCAAAGAACAGATTCTCACTCCAAATTCAAGAGAAGGGGATTCTACCTGCAATAATACAGCCCTACGACAACTGATAAACTCCTTTTCAGTCAAAGAGGAATGGCAACCTGGAGGCTCTTTGTTGCGGATGAACACCCCTTTTTTCATGAGAAAACTAAATGACTTTACACGAAGGGATATATTTCTTTAAATAACCTTTCGAATTATATGATCTAGAAAACTATTCCATATTATTTCCCCGTAGTTCAACAGAACATAAAGTGAATTCTGACTTACGAGGCTTAGACCAGCTCACCATGTGTTAACTATTGAAAATACACCAAACTTTACGCCTTTCAAATACTGTATGTATGGGGAGATTTCACCAAAAAAAAAAAATTGTGAGCGCTTATTAATAATTGGTTAATCTACTTCCCTAGAACGGTCTCTAGCTAGGGACATTAAAAACATTGTTTGACTGGCGAAGTGGAGACGAAAGGAGAAGGGTCGGGAGGAAGAAACCAAAGGCAAGAATCAGATCACCGGGACCTGCATCCAATTTCAGAACTTGTTTACTCCAAACGATGCCCAAATCTTCGTGGATTCAAGCTTGCGATTCGAGCTGATCTCAACTGTAGGACCTGAGGCAGCTAGCACCGAAATTTGACGAGATTCTGGAGAGGAGAAAGCAACAACGGGAAGGTTTGCCCGCGTCGGTTCTCCGACGCTCTCTTCCACCGATGCGACCAGCACCGGGTAACAAACAACACCCGGAATATCGCGGTGACGTGGTACTGGAGCCTTGAGGCCTTTCATTATATTCTAGTACTACCAAGAAATGGAACGCCTCCCCGTGGCAGGTACAATCTCTCTTGGATGGGTTCCTTTATTAACCCTCCTGCTTGTTCCATCCCTAACGACTATACTGATTTTGTAGAGGATCAAACTTTGCTAGGGCTATATATTCACTTGACCAAACCAAGGAAGCTAAGGACACAAGTGTAATAATCTACTAGTGCTTCGCACTTTGCAAGAAATGGAACATCAACCCATGATTGGGAGGTAAAATCTTGGAAATCCCGTTTGAAACCGAGTGTGCTAAGTATAATTAAAGGCTATGAAAATTAATTTCGGTCTAACAAAAACTCGCGGATCAAAATTATTCTGATGTCAAAAAATTAAAAAAAGAAATTTGAAATCGAACGAATCGAATCTGAGATAATTTTCACTTTATTAATTTAAAAAATCCGGACTGGTACACGATGCGTGCCTCGCTGCCTGCCTCGTAGCTTTTTCCTCCGGCACTACCCAGATAGCGGATAAAAGCATCCTCTCGATGCTGTTTATTCCATCGTCATCATCCAGAGCAGTGGTGCTGCAAGGTTGGTTGCTTGATCCTGATCCTATCTCCACCCCGCGATTGGGTGCGTTTCGGGCGGCATCTTCTCGCCCCTACCCGTCGTAGAAGGCTCAAAAAGATTCAGAAAGCGGAGCGTCTATAGAGTCTGGACGACACTGCTATATGCAACTGGGATGGTACATACTACCAGATATCCGTGGCATCACTGGATCTTTCGCTTCGAAAAGGATCCAGTGATGGAATCGATTCTTGACCGTCTGTGACTCTGAGATCGATCATATGCCAAGAACAAGCATGCAGTACAGGAGATTGAAGCACGAACAGAGTCGGCCAGAACTCGCTCAGCTGGCTGCTCGGTTTACAGAACGCAGGAAATGAAGCTTCCCTGTTCTGACTTCAGAAAATGAAGATCGAATCCATTCTTGCGTGGCGTGTGTTCCTCGGTTCGGAATTGGTGGTAACTGACAGTTTGACGCTGGATAAGCTCCCTAGTCACATGGCCTCACCATGCGTACCAACGGTAATTCGGCCTAGTAGGCCGACCAAAGCCCGTTTGTGACGTAAATCGAGCCCAAGAAAAGCCCTTTTCAATGTACATCGAACCCAAGAAAGCCCATGTGACTAGAGGGGCCCAGTTTCATATAGCCCACTCACCTGAAGTATAGTACTCAAACGCTACTATCTCTAGTCGAAACACAACTTAGGGCAGTTAAAAAAAAAGAAACACAACATAGGGATATTTTGTGCAACAACAATACTAGACAATAATAAATAAGTAAAAAAAAAAATAACGCAATGCAAATAAGGTTAAAAAAGGCGAAGCAAAATAAAGCGAAAAATGCAGGGGAAGAAAAGCAAGGGAAAAGAAAATCTACTACGCTTTGCTTGCTTGCCATGCCATCTCACGGCTACCTGTACTGATGCGGAGCTGTGCGGCACCGTCTCCTTCCAAAATCACACACCAAACCAAACAGAAAGGCAATTGCCGGCTAATAATTTGAATCGAAGGAGTTTTAGACGCGACACCAAACTAAAAAGTATATACTGTTGCGGAAAATCCAAATTTGAAATGGACAAAACCGGCACAAAATCGCAC
This sequence comes from Zoysia pacifica, assembly GCA_001602315.1. Taxonomy (NCBI): domain Eukaryota; kingdom Viridiplantae; phylum Streptophyta; class Magnoliopsida; order Poales; family Poaceae; genus Zoysia; species Zoysia pacifica. The sequence goes on along the minus strand of BCLH01001841.1, from coordinate 47,562 downwards.
GGCACACCAAACTCGAGCTGTTTCCCAGCTTGTAAAAAAAAAAATCTGAAATTTGCATAAAATCGGTCTCGGAGATAATTTCACTCATCAGGAGCCCGCGACCTAAAACCCTCGCCTTATCTTCTCGCCTCCTGTCCTCCGTCCTCCTCGAATCCTACCACCGCTTCTCGCTTCGTTGCGTGCCGCCGGAGCGAGGGCGGCTGCCATGGCCACTACCACCGACGCGGCGCCAGTTGCGCCTCTGGAGGAGCGAGGGGAGGAGCCCAGGAAAATCGAGCCGGCACCGGCGGCGGCGGCCGAGGAGGAGGAGGAGAAGGAGCAGCAGCAGCCCGAGAAGGTCGAGGCGGGTGGGGATGGGGAGGGGAGGGACGAGGAGGAGGTGAGATTGGAGGGGGATAGTGGGGGCGGTGGGAGTCCGGAGGGGGAGAACGGCGAGGCGGAGCCGGGCGCCGCGGAGGTGGAGCAGGCGGAGGGGGATGGGAGAAGCGGGAGCTTGGGCGCGGCGGAGGCCGAGAAGGAGGACAGGGAGTTGGCGGCGGAAGTGGCGGAGGCTGCCGCCTCCACGGTGGTGGAGACCCCAGCGGCAGCAGGCGCCGAGTCCGTCAACCATGAGTTGGGGGTGGGGGACGCTTCTCCGGCGTCCCCTGATGCGCTGGTAGGTGAAGAACAGGGTGAATTGGAGGAGGAGCAGAAGCGGGGGGAAGGCGGTGTGGTGGCTGAGGTGAAGGATGAGGGCGAGGTGGTTGGTGAAGGTGAGTCCGCCGTGGCTGTTGAGGAGAAGCCAGAGGGCTCCAATGGTGAGGAAATGGGTTCTGGAGATGGCGGTGGTGGTGAATTGGGCGGCGGGAAAGAGGAGGAAGAGGTTTCTGCTTCTGTCGGAGGTGTGGAAGTGGCTGAACCAGAGGACAACTTGGCCCCTGCAGCCAAGGCTAACTGCAATTTGGGGGCCGAGGTTGATGTGAGTGGTGATATGGCGGCTGTGGGAGGTGGAGAATCCCCAGAAGAAACGTTAGAGATAGAAGCTCGTGTTGAAGATGAGGCGGCCAAGCCTGAAACACTGAATGAGAGTACAGAGGTATGTGAACATGATGAAACACATTTTATTTTCTATGGAATTACTGTATGATGGTAGGGCAAATGTGAAAGTTCAAATTATGCATCAATCCAGGATACTATGAATGATGGAACTGTGGAGGAGGTTGCTCCTGGAAGTCAAGAAGCAACTCCTGAGCCAGTGAGTGAAGCAAGTCACACAAATGAAGACACAAAGCCTGAGCCAGTTATCGAGACGAGTCCTGCAAGTCAAGATACTATGTCTGGGCCAGTGACTGAAGCAAGTCCTGCAAGTGAAGATACAGAGCCTGGGCTAGCGACTGAGGCGAATCCAGTGGTACATGATCACCCAATCTAATTTTATTGCTAATAGTGTGATGCTTTCAAGAACTTGAAAATTTTATATTATGCATGAATCCAGATTATGAATGACAGAGAAGTGGATGACCTTGCTATTGAAAGTGAAGACAATGTAGCTGAGCAAAGTGCTGAGAGGCAGGTCCCTGCCAGTGAAACAGTACAAGATTTTGGTGTAGATAAGCCTACGGAGGCTGAAAGTATTGTATCTTCTGACACTAGTATCTTATCTCGGGAGATGGCTCCGGAATCAAGCAAGGAAAATAATGATGAGGAGAAGGCTAAGGCTGCTACAGATGCTGTTGATCATGATGAGGAGGCTGGTGATGATGATATTGTTGAAGCTGTGGCAGATGATGTGGAAGGGATTGGTAATGAGGCTGATGAAGACGATGGTGCTAGCCCCGCACGAGTTGCAATCATAGAGAGCTCTGAAGCTGCAAAGCAGATCATGAAGGAGCTTGTGGAAGGCTCCTCCAGTGGTAATGTATCTGGCTCGAGAGACTACACAAACAGCATGGATGGGCAGGTGATGCTTGATGATTCCGAGGATGATGACGATGACGATAACGATGACGGAGATGAGAAGGGGTTTGACTCTGCTGCTCTGGCAGCCCTTCTCAAAGCGGCAACCGGTGGATCCGATGGGAATATCTCAGTTTCTTCCCAAGATGGTTCCAGAATATTCACCATGGACCGACCAGCTGGTCTGGGTTCATCAGCTCCTTCACTGAGGCCGAGTGCACCTCGGCAACCTGCCCGGTCAAACCTATTCGGTCCCTCTGAACTAGCTGTTACTGCTGATCCTACTGAAGAGATGACTGAGGAAGAAAAGAAGTTACATGACAAGGTTGAGTTGATTCGAGTAAAGTTCTTGCGTCTGGTTTACAGACTGGGAGCTACTCCTGAGGAGACAGTAGCAGCTCAGGTGCTGTACCGTCTGAGCCTTGCTGAGGGTATTAGACATGGAAGGCAGACAAATCGAGCTTTCAGCCTTGACAATGCACGGAAGAAGGCCCTACTGCTTGAAGCAGAGGGGAAAGAGGACCTGAACTTCTCGTGCAACATTCTTGTTTTAGGGAAGACTGGAGTTGGCAAAAGTGCAACCATCAATTCTATTTTCGGTGAAGAGAAGTCAAAAACTGATGCTTTTACCTCAGCAACTACCAATGTGCGCGAAATTGTTGGTGATGTGGATGGTGTCAAGATTAGAATCATTGACACACCTGGTCTTCGTCCCAATGTGATGGATCAAGGATCAAACAGGAAGATTCTTGCTGCTGTCAAGAAATATACCAAGAGATGTCCCCCGGATATTGTTCTGTATGTGGATCGTCTTGACAGTCTCAGCCGTGACCTCAATGATTTGCCTCTTCTGAAAAATATCACAGCTGTTCTTGGTTCATCCATATGGTTCAATGCCATTGTTGCTCTCACACATGCTGCTTCTGCTCCTCCTGAAGGCCTCAATGGTTCTCCTATGACATATGAGGTTTTAATGGCTCAGAGATCTCATATTATCCAGCAATCCATCCGGCAGGCAGCAGGAGATATGCGTTTGATGAATCCAGTGGCCCTAGTTGAGAACCATCCTTCTTGCCGGAGGAACCGTGAGGGCCAGAAAGTGCTTCCTAATGGCCAAAGTTGGAGGCATCAGATGCTGCTCTTGTGCTACTCATCAAAGATATTATCAGAAGCCAACTCACTTTTGAAGCTGCAGGATCCTAACCCTGGAAAGCTTTTTGGATACCGATTCCGCTCCCCGCCACTTCCCTTCCTACTGTCCTCCCTTTTGCAATCAAGAGCTCACCCCAAACTTTCCGCTGAGCAGGGTGGCAACGAAGGAGATTCTGATATCGAATTGGATGACTATTCTGATATGGAACAAGATGATGACGAAGAGGAATATGATCAGCTTCCACCCTTCAAACCTCTGACTAAAGCTCAGCTTGCAAGGCTTACAAATGAGCAGAAGAATGCTTATTTTGATGAGTATGACTACAGGGTCAAGCTTCTTCAGAAGAAACAATGGAAGGATGAGATCCGCAGATTAAAGGAGATGAAGAAGAGAGGTAAAACTGATCTGGATGACTATGGGTACGCTAATATTGCTGGTGACAATGATCAGGATCCTCCGCCAGAGAATGTATCAGTTCCATTACCTGATATGGTGCTTCCTCCTTCATTTGATTGTGACAATCCAACATACCGGTATCGGTTTCTGGAGCCAACCTCAACTGTCATGGCAAGGCCTGTGTTAGACGCGCATGGGTGGGATCATGACTGTGGTTATGATGGAGTAAGTGTTGAAGAGACACTAGCTATCCTTAACAGGTTCCCAACTAATGTAGCAGTTCAGGTCACCAAGGACAAGAAGGAATTTAGCATCCATCTGGACTCTTCTGTCTCAGCAAAGCATGGGGATAATGCGTCATCACTTGCTGGTTTTGACATCCAGACGGTTGGGCGGCAGCTTGCGTATATTCTCCGTGGTGAGACCAAAATCAAGAATATCAAGAAGAACAAGACTACTGGAGGATTCTCAGTGACATTCTTAGGTGACATTGTGGCAACTGGGCTGAAGGTTGAGGACCAGCTCTCTGTCGGGAAGAGGCTGGCACTAGTGGCAAGCACTGGTGCGATGCGAGCTCAAGGGGACACTGCTTATGGAGCTAACCTTGAGGCGCGTCTGAAGGATAAAGACTACCCGATTGGCCAGTCCTTGTCGACCTTGGGTCTCTCTCTCATGAAATGGCGTCGTGACCTTGCTCTTGGGGCTAATTTGCAGTCCCAATTCTCAATTGGAAGGGGGTCAAAGATGGCAATTCGTCTTGGCCTGAATAACAAGCTGAGTGGACAGATTACTGTCCGGACAAGCACCTCAGAGCAGGTTCAGATTGCACTTTTGGGTCTCGTGCCAGTCGCAGCCTCCATCTACAGAAGCTTCCGGCCCAGTGAACCATCATTTGCTTATTAGCCTGTCAAAACAGAGGATCAATTTACATATTTCGCCGTCATTTTTCTTTCTCTCAGCAATTTTACCTTCTGAGCTATAATTCCTGCTGTTTCATTTTTACCCGTTGTACTCCGCTTATGGTTCCTATCATAATTTTGATGGAGAGTTGTGAGATTTATATTGAACTACTGAATAATGTCGATGGATTTATGATCCTCGTGGTTATCAATGTATTACAGTGTCGCTCTCATTAAGATTTTATTTTCCTGATATCATTTTCTTTAGTTTGCAGTTAGTGTTGGCAGGTATATCATAGTTGAGGTATTCCAAACTGCTGTTGTATCGGGCTGACATCTTTGGGTGAATCGTTCATGTTGTGTCTTGGAGCAAAAGCGTTAGACTTGGATCATGCTCTCGGGTTATTTCCGAGTTCTTTAGCATGTGGCGGAGTAGTTCTGCGCATGGTAACTGCAGAGGTGCTGACATGGTGCACGGGCAGGTAATGGTAGCATCAGGGCTCTTTGGAAAACAAGATTTTCATATGAATGGTACAGTATTCGGCCACTGCGGCTCCGAGCGCCCCGGACTAGCCGGCATGGGCGGTCAGAACGCTTCCGCTTCGTGCCCTGCCGGGTGCCGCCGGCGAGTCTCTTGGATTCTCTGTCGGCAACCCCCTTCCGCAATCAGCGCTGCTACGCGCCGGGGCGCGTGGCCAACTTCCCCGGCAGTGCCCAGTTCAAGGGGCGCGCCAGGGGGCTTGTCGGCGCCTGGGCCAAAGGCGCGCGCTGCGTGCACGTCGGCGTCGAGCTCGTCGCCCTCGGTTTCGCCAGCCTCCGCGACCTGGGCAGCGCGCATGATCTACCGAGGCCGTGGCAAGCGGCGTTCCGGCAAGGGAGAGACGGAGCTCTCTGTCGCTCACGTGGCCGCCGGCGGAGGATGTCGGGCCTGGCAAGGCGGCGTTCCGGCAAGGAGTACGAGGCACTCGTTGGCGTGGCGGGGCACGGCGGCGATGAAACTTTCAGAGCAAGAGCTCCGTATGTTTGTGAGCCTTGGCCTGTGGATTCATGGCGGCACACCGGCTTCCAAATTTCTTTCTCGACTGAACTATTTATATATCTACTTCGTGGTTCGATCTTGCGCGCGCCATGGAAGTTTACGAGCAAGAGCAGAGCAGCTGTTCTGTACGGCCGCTGCTAGTGTTCACTGGTCACTTGGTCAGTCACATCGGTGCACGAACAAAGCAAAGTGACGACACCTTGCTATACCTTAATCACACGTGATGAACACACATATGTAGTAATACATTACAAAAGTGCCATTAGACTCATCACACATGAGGAAATACTGTGCACTCAAGAAGGAAGACTTCATTCATGCATGGCACCGTCGACAGATCACCGGTGCCACCAGCTCGTTGAACCGACGTCGTTTTTCAGAGCATCTTGTAGTTGATGACGGCGAGGAGCACGGCCCACGCGACGCCGGGCTTCGCGAGGTCCCCAGCGACGGGGTTCACGGCGCCGAACCCG
>BCLH01001841.1:0-36088 GCA_001602315.1 Zoysia pacifica | reverse complement strand
GATCGACTGCTGCGCCGCGCCGCTCGCCCGCGTCGCCGACGCCGTCGCCGCGCTCTCGTGCGAGGCCGCGCGCGGCGACGTCGCCGCGTTCGAGGTACCCGCCTCTGGCGATGGCCTCTCCGCCAAGGACGAGGCGGACGTGGCTGCCGACATCAAAATGCTCGTTTCTGGCTCCAAGCTCGTCGGCAGTGCCGGTGGCGCCTCGTCCTCCTCGTTCGCGAAGGTTCCTGCAGTGAACGGGATTTTCCGCGAGGCGGTGCGCGCGTTGCACGCGAGGGTGCGGATCGAGCTCAATGCTCCCGTGAAGTTGGGGAAGAGGGATGCTGGTGAAACAGGTGAGGGTAAGGAGGAGGCGTTGGTGGTGCTGGCAACGCAACTCGCTAGAGCATCGCTGGCGATGTGTAAGCTAAGTATTGCGAGGATAAAATTGTTGGCAGAGAAGAGTATTGGTGATGCTGAGCTCAGTGAGAAGCTTACTGTTGGGATTGCAGTCGATGATTTGAAGGGAATGCTCAATAACGTTATGATTGATTCAGATGCCATTTCGGTCTCGAAAGGGGTGTACAGTCAACTGCTCAAGCTAAGGGACTTTATTGCTTGGGAGGCAGCTGTGGCCATGGTGGCAATCGAAATGGACAATTCAATTGAGAAGCCCCAAGCTGGTGTTGAGAAGGAAGTGAAAAGTTCAGCTGAGAAACCACATGCTGTTGGGGAGAAAACTAAGGCTGACAAGAAGAGCAAGAAGAAGAAAACTTTGGGGAAGGGTACTTCTGCTGTACTCATTCTGCTTAGGGACCATGTAAATAATGGAAGTGATGTCCCTTGCATGAATTATGATCTGATTTCAAAGTGGGGAATCTCTCTGTCTTTGTTGTTTGATCCTCAGTGTCCCAAATTGGAGTCCCTTGTGGAGAAGGTGAAGGAGATTGTAGAGAGTAACGAAGTGAGGAGGTTACCAAAAATTCCTAAGGTGAGGATCATGTATTCATGTTGTTTGCAAATTTTTTGTTTTATCTGTATGGCCCCGTTACTGGTACTTCTTCTGCTGGTAATTCCATTCATTCCATCTAAACATTTGTGCTTACTTCTGTTAGGGCACACGTGACTTTGGGACAGACAAAATGGCAATAAGGGAGCGTGCATTTGCAATTATAACAGGGGTTTTCAAGATGCACGGCGCCACTGCACTTGATACTCCTGTTTTTGAGCTGAGAGAAACCCTTATGGGCAAATATGGAGAAGACTCAAAGTTAATATATGACCTTGCTGATCAGGTTTTGTTCCATTGTCCCTGTACACTTAGTAAAAGATCACTTCTGTTTGACTTTTTTTTTGTACCATAGTTGTTTGTATGCGTTGTCTATAAGTCAATGATTACATGGCACCATATGGGGTATTCAACTACCCACTCATTCTTTTTTTTTGTGGTAGTATTTTCCTTGGGCTGTGTCTTCATAATCACAGTTTGATATCATGCAAGGAGGTGAACTTTGCTCTTTGCGGTATGATCTGACTGTTCCATTCGCTCGCTATGTTGCTATGAATCCTAACATAAATGCGCTGAAGAGATACCAGATAGCAAAGGTATATAGGAGAGATAATCCATCAAAGGGAAGATATCGAGAGTTCTACCAGTGTGACTTTGACATTGCTGGTGTATATGAACTGATGGAACCTGATTTCGAGGTTATCGAAGTTTTGACTGAATTGCTGGATCAGCTGGATATAGGCACATATGAGATAAAAATGAATCACAGAAAGCTGCTCGACGGAATGTTGGAGATTTGTGGAGTGCCTTCTGAAAAGTTCAGAACAGTTTGCTCAAGTATCGATAAGCTAGATAAGCAAACATTCGAACAGGTGAAGAAGGAACTGGTAAGCATCTGAAATACCTATTTTGGTTTCAGCTAAAAGAAGTATAATTGTTCATTCTATCATATGTGGACGCATTTTTTACCCTTGTGCTTTGGCTCTTTCTGGTTCTATCTCTAGCCTACCCCAACTTGCTTGTGACTGTAAGGCTTTCTTGTTGTTATGTGAATGTATTTTAATTGTTCAGATGCTTCATTATGTTGAATTAGGTGGATGAGAAAGGTATATCAAATGAAACAGCAGCTGCAATAGGCACTTTAGTGAAGACTAGAGGACACCCATTGGAAGTTTTGAAAGAACTGAGAAATGCGGGTAGCAAGTTTATGGAGAATGAAGGGTCTGTTGTTGCTCTGAAGGAGCTAGACATATTATTCCAGGCTCTGGAGAAAGCAAATGCAATAGACAAGATAGTTTTCGATTTGAGCCTTGCAAGAGGTCTTGATTACTATACTGGTGTTATTTATGAAGCTGTCTTCAAGGGCACGACACAGGTTAGACATGTTTGCCTGTCATTACAGATCATCTGCTAATTTGCTAATTTTATCCGCACCAGCAACAACACATGTTAATGCTCCAAGGCCCTCAAAACCTTAAAAAATGGTGTGTTTTAATTGATTTGTACCTGAATTGTGTTGTCTGGAAGTATATTCTGCTTGTACCAAATTCCTTGTTGACTTGTTCACGTCGTAATTATGGTACTTTATTACTGTATCTAAAAACGTGTCAGTTATTATTGATTTGCTGTTGAACTCAGCAAAGACCCTTTTGTTGATTCCTGTTCTAACCATATTTTGCAATAGGTTGGCTCCATTGCTGCTGGTGGTCGCTACGACAACCTTATTGGCATGTTTAGTGGGAAGCAAGTTCCTGCTGTTGGTGTCAGCCTTGGTATAGAAAGAGTCTTTGCAATCATGGAGGTAAAGGTGAAAGAAAATGATAAGGTAATACCCCGTGCTTGTCATTTTAACCTTCTTGTTCATGGGGACTTGCAGTAACGAGAAACTTATCTTGAATCGCAGAAGATCTGGTCTACCGAGACACAGGTGTTGGTGTCAATTCTCGGGAAGGACCTTACTCTGGCCGCTGAGCTGGTGAGCATGCTGTGGAATGCTGGGATAAAGGCAGAGTTCAAGCTCAGTACTAGGGTGCAGAGCCACATAGACTATGCGACGCAATCAGGCATACCATGGATGGTGCTGGTCGGTAGTGCAGAGAAAGAGAAAGGGGTTGTGAAACTGAAGGACCTTAATGCCCGACAGGACGTGGATGTTCCAAGGGAGGATTTTGTTCAGGAGCTGAAGAATAAATTGAGTAGACCCTAGGCAAATTTGCATTAGATCTAGGAATGTTTGAGGCGTGGAGGGCATTGATCCCCAATAGTTTTTTTTTTTGACATACATATTTCTTTGCGGGGTGGTTCTATTTGAGAAAGGAAAAAAAAACTTGTGGGTGCTTTGAATTGGCTTGGCATGCCGAGCTATTTTGTATAATCATTCAAATCCCTGTGTAACAAATAAACATGAAAAAAATTCCATTTATACCAATTTTAGTCGCTCGTACAGGAAAAACGCAATTGAACTTTCGTATCTAGCATTGTATTTTTTCTTCTTTAATTAATGTTGTCGTTGACTTTTAAATTTAACTTTGATAATTTGTTTTATTCAAAAAAATTTCGAATATGTAAAATTTTAAGAAATATCAAAATATATAAAATTTATCAATTTTTTAATAAAAATAATGATCAAAGTTAAATTTAAAAATCAACAATGATATTAATTAAATTAACTTTAAAAATCAACGAGAGAGTATATGTTTTTAAATTCCTATAACTGGCCTGAGAGTTGAGAAACATTTGCCCTTTTTTTTTTCCCAAATTTTCTTCCTCTCACGGGCCGAAGTTAATTTCGCTCTGCTTTCCGGCCCAGTCCAGCTCATTTTTTCTTTTCTTTTTTTCCCCCGCGATTGGGCCGCTTCCTCTTTCCGTTCTCCGGCCTGCTCCAGCCACGCCAAATCCCGCGCCACCCGCCACTGTTTTTGTTCCTCCCCTTCTCGCTCTCCGCCTCTCCCACGCGCCGCGCCTGCTCCGCAGCCTGCCACCGCTGCTCTTCCAGAGCCCCGACCCTCGCGCCAGCGCCACCGTCCCGTCGCCGCTGTCGCCGTGCCGCGCCGGCGTCCCTTCGCGGCGCGCGTCGCATCTACCCTAACTCCGTCGCCGTCGTCACATGCAGCAACGCCGCGTTCCGTCGCGCCACAGCGGCAGAGCTTTGTATGATCGGTTTCTAATCGTACGTTCTCTGTAAGACAGTTCACGGCGAGCCACACTTTGCCAAAAAGAACCTGCTTTTGGACGGAGGAAGGAACTCGGACGAAAAAGGGCAGTGATCTTGGGTCTTTGCTCACACTTCAGAAAGTGAGATTTCTTAAGGTAAACTTCCATTCTGGAATACCGCACGTGAAACTCGATCGACGTTGCTCGTACGTACTGCCGTTGACATTGGCGTCGACGTCCGCATGCACCGACCGAAGATTGATTAATATGACTAATGACTTTGTGTGTACAAGATGAAAAGCGTTTCCTGAGAGTTCATCTGATAGCTAGTGGCCAACAGTGCTCAGTATATTCAGCTAACTATCTACCACAACTATATATGGGGAATAAGTTTGCAGTAATAACATCGTTGGTAACTAATTAGAATTTGCTAGCTAGAACGTACTATAGGGAAAGATGTAAATTTGCATAAAAAACTGTCGGCGCTCGATCTGGAAGAAACAGCTCGGGCCCCGGACATGACAAACTGCCGGCAAATTAAACTGCTGGAGAAACATAGTACTAGTCTGACATCTTGTGGCCACGCAGTGCACACGTGTCCGCATGTATACAGTGGTAGTTAAGGTCGGGTTCATAGATCATTGGGCGAGCGACTGTAAGGACGGCACCTTTCCGCCTCGTCAACGTCCTCGCATGCACACATACATGTTCCCGCCAATAATGTTGGACGTCACAGCTGATCGATGTGTGAATGGCTACCAGCTGCAAGCCCAAGCGTGATTCTCGTGTAGTACATGTTCCTTTCATTCCTTAGTTACCACAATTTGGTTTATTCTTGGCACATGATGAATTCGCCTTTTGCTTTATCGATCAAATTAAAAAAGGTGCACAGCTAGCAGCGGATGAGAGGAACAACAGAAGAACCAAAGTCGCATCACGAACTTTATTGTTTTGACTTGTAATTTGTATGTGCTCATATATCTCGTGGACATATATAATTAGGCTGTTTTCTTAACTAGCCATAAAAAATTCCCACAAGGGTTTGATACTCGGCGTTTCAAGATCTTCGATCCTGACAAGCATGCAATTAGTTATATATATGTTCCTCTAGCTGATCAGGCTTAATTCAGGACTCAAATTGGAACGAGATCTGAACTACTTATTCTCTTAGTGATTAGTCGATCATGACATAGAAGATGTCACTATATATTGCCACAGTTTTGAAGGGGATTAATTGCATGGTTAAATTTAACACACGTATGCAACTTTACGCGTGCTTGCCCATGAATTTTGTTACGTAAAACCGGCTAAAGAAATGAAGAATGTACTTAATTACTAATTAGACATGATCCGGAAACTAAATTTCATGCACTGTCAGGTGGAGACAGATGTCTAGGCTTTCTTTCTTGCGTTGGTCAAGATTCCCGGTCGATCTCGACCGACAGATCTGTAGCTGCAGAAATGCATGTGCTGCACACTCGCGTCGACCACTGACGATGTGCATAATCAAGTTATTGAAGATATTTAGTCAAATAAAAATGATAATTCCTCTGTTTTTTACGTGGATGGTAAGGTTAAATTTGATCAAACAAATGCTATTTTTTAAAAGAGTAAATTTCACAAAACTACAAATATTTTACTTATATTATCATAAAAATACAGATTTAAGTTATAGTTTCAGAAAACTACATATTTGCTTAATTTCAGCAATATAATATCTGTAGTTTTGTGATAATTTAAATATAAAATCTATAGTTTTGTGAGAAATAAAATACAAAATCTGTAACTTTATAAAAATATAGTTTAAATCTATAGTTTTGTGATAATATTAACAAATATATATAATTTTATGAAATTTAGTCTTTTTAAAAAAAACAGAGCGAGCATATATTTTCACATAGTAGTAGCGTTTCTTTGAATCGTCCAAGCGACACTGCACATGAATCATGACGTTCGCGTTCAGGTTGCTATCGAGCGTGTAAATGACACATTTATGGTACAGCCACCAAAACTAATCAGCCGAGACCAAGAATAGTCGATCCCTTCATCAGCGTTATATTTATTTTCATGATGGATAGAAATACATACCCAGTTCGAAAACAATAGAAACACATACTTCTTCCGATCTTAAATTATTATCATCAGCTATAGCGACCTAAATTTTAGAACAGATATATAGTGGATTAGAGACGATTTAGAACATTGTTATATTTATTTTCATGATGAATAGTAATACTACCTCACGTGTATTTGTTTTCATTCTCATGTTAGAGATACGAACATTTAAAAACTTGCACTCCAAGAACATAGACATTTATTTCAAATGTATTAACGTTGCTACCATCTGACTAGTATCATAGCTCAGACCAATTCAGACGCAAAATTAATTTTAACTTAATTACACCCTCTTTCTAAGACAAAATAAGTGACACACGCTTTATTTCAAGTCGTTTTCAGGTAGCGGGGACAAACAGCGAGCCATCTTGATAAGATTCCTATAAGATCAGCAGACATATAGTAGTGCACACGTGATTCATGCCAATGAGTAATGAATAAAAGCTGTGCTCGCCTTCGCTTCTCATCCTAGAATACGGGAAATATTCAAGCTAGCTCATGAAATTCTAAACTCAAACAATTGTGAAAACAAATCAATTCGTAACAAGAAAAAGTTGTACATGCTTTTTCTTGCATGAAAACAGATATAATACGCACTCTTCCACTAGTATACTAATATGAAGAAAAATAACTAATGAATAAAATGTCTAGAATAGATCATATCGTGTGTCACGAAGAACTGGAGACGAGCATAAGTCTAATCTTTTTGTCCAGAGGTATTACTATAAGACTCTCCATGGGCGCAAGATGAATTAAAAGATCATATATTTCATCGTGCATTGAAATATGGTTACTAACAAGCAGATAAGATCTCCAAAATTGCTTTAGATTTCACATACTGACTTCAACACAACTCGTGTCTTATTATGGAAGATGCACGCATGTCACGACATGGTGTTTGCTACAACTTGTTACTCCTAGTTCTTGTCTATTTCGATCCTGTCGCAAATTAAGAGTATCTTAACACTAATAATGGTATCAAGATTACCTGCTACGAGAAAACGCACATGCAGAGAGGCCAGTGCTGCAACCAACTTGATTGTAACGTTTGCCACATATTTTAAGTTATTATGTCAAACTATCGATCGTAACTTGCGGATATCTTGATAGTGCATGTGAATCTCCTGTGTGGGTAGTTAGGGGAAATTTATTAATCAGGCCTTACCTAAGGTTATTTTATAGTAGTAAGGAAGACAAATAAACTGCACATAGACCAATAATCACAGTTACATTACTGAACAATCTCATACGTTACATAAGGTTCTTTTCTCAGTCTGTCACCATTTATCTAAAATAGCACACCATCTATCTAAAATAGCACTATTGGTTCTTAACTATGCGTAATAATTTTTTGGGTCCAACCATCTTGCAAAGTGACATACTCCCTCCGTCCCAAAATAAATGTTGATTTTGACTTTTGAAAATTAATGTTTGACTATTTATTTTATTAAAAAAATTATGAAAATACAAAACAAACAAGTGATCATGCTTAAATTATTTCTAATAATAAAATGTTTCACAATAATAATATTTTTGTATTTTTTAATAAGATGAATAGTTAAATATTTATATCTAAAAATCTAGAATGACACTTATGGAGGGAATATCAAAAGTTTAACATATAAATTCCAAATCATAAAGAACACGGGTGAGAATTACATTTTCAAATGTAATGAAACAAGAACGATAAATTTGCCCGGACCGATTCTATCTCACCAAGGTTTATCTGTGACAAGTGACATACTTAATGTTATCCCTTCATTGCATTCATATCCAACAACATATGCAACGTGCACACCAAGAAATAAATTCGAATAACGACGTGTCACCAACTATTAGTTGGCGGATCTTGAGAACACGGCCACCCTGCACGTCGACGCAGCTAGCTACTTGATACACAGACGCCATGCATGGAGAGCATGCTGGATGCTGGAAGGAGACAGACCGACTTCTACATTAGTCCGGAAAAAGACTCTTGCTTGCATCACAAATATATAATGTGTAAAATTTGTGGCTATACTCCCTTGTATTTTATTATAATTTGATTTATCATTAGAGTTATTTAAATCACAACTTAAAATTTTACATATTTAAACTGATGTTTTAAATAAGATAAATGGTCAAATTAAATATTAAATGTCAACAGCTACATTAATGAACGGATAGAGTAGATAATAGTAGCGCCGGAGCTAGCCGGGTGGCTGCATGGCCCACAAACCACCGTGAGATTGTGAAAAACAGCATTTATAGGACTGGAGCAATATATTGTACAATTTTATGACATATTACTTTTCCCTTTGCGGCTCAGCCTGGTGGGCTACTACTGTTGCTACGACACTGATGTATAACGAGAAAACTGTAGCGTGGAGTTTAAAATTCTTGGAGGATGGATTTAAAGAGAGACGGATTCTTTCAAATTGCATGCATCATTATTGGACCAGATAACATTACAGCGTATAATATAGTACGTAGCCAAGTGGTATCCAAGTGATAAGGACATCAGATCCCCACTAGCTAGATAGCTAGCTGCAGAGTATGTAAACACTGATCGGTATTTTTTAGTTGTATCCAAGATATTAATAAAATTATGTAAATTCCAGGGTGGACGTTTGAGTTCTTTTGCTTTCTTGGATTAAGTGTACGCACACTAGTTTGCCAGAATGCATCTTCTACTGACCCAAAAGAGTGTAATATTTCAATCATTTCTACTTTGTAATCTCGACTGCCCTCTATTTGAATCCAGGTACGTATATATCAAAGGAAACCCATGCTTACAACAAGCACGCATTTTTTCGATCCTGCAGTAAGTTGATTCAAGACTTTCAAGCCTCTGATATTTCACCTATCCTGAACCTTAGGATCTTGATCCAATTGTAGCTAGCTTAACTCACCATTCCCACAGCTCTCCTAAACTTTTATTTGAGGATTGAAATCCTTCACGTAAGCTAATAATAACTTTGCCTTTTAAATAAAACCTTATTAACCTTTTCATATTTGCTTCTATTCAATCGACAACCACCGTTTCAATCTAACACCTCGACCATTTGATCATTCGATCTGACGGGTTGTTTTATTTTATTCTGTAGGGGACTATATATTGGGACTAGAAAAAAAATTATCAATGTATTGACTATCAAACAAATTGTAAATTGTTAGTTATCTGATCTAGATCTAAGTGATATATATGAACAACTGATTGCAAACACCCCAATTTTCAGTGGACACAAAATTAGAAACTCCGGTCCTGATCACTATTGACCACTTAAATTATCGGAAGCAAGCTCTACGCACATGAACTTTCTGAACCCAGTCGCTTCATCAGCTGCCTGTGTAGCCAGCGCTCAGCGAGGTCAGTCAACCACCCCGGAAATTCAGTACACGACACATGATCCACGAGCTGCTGACTTGGCCACGCTGCAACATGACCCACCAGCTACACACTGTATATACTATGCCAATCGATCTCCTATTGGCATGCATGCAAACCATGCAGCACGCATGAAAACCCTAGAAAGCAACATCTACCTACCAGTAAAAGATAGAAAAAGAATCATCCAGCAAATTCTTTGTCGCAAGGTGCGTCCGGTCCTGGCCCGACCCGGCCCAACCCTCCCCAGAGCCCTATAAAAAGCACCCTTCTCCCCCGTCATACCGTCGTGCCAGCAGCTAACTTAGAGCCTGCTTCCGCTAATTAGCTAGTAGCTTACTACACACTACATACACGTAGCAAGCTCAGCTTAGCTAGCCAGGCGGCGAGCATGGTGACGGCGCAGCAGGTCGGCCGCCCCAAGATGGGGGAGGAGAAGCTGATCATCCGGTCGGAGAAGGTGCGGTTCATCGACATCCTGTCGATGCTGTTCCTTCGCCGGCCGATCACCAGCTACAGCTCCGTCGACGCCGGCGACCAGACCGCCGCCAACTTCGGCAGCACGCCGGGGGACTGGTTCGTCGCCCTCACCCAGGTCATCCAGAAGGCGCTCGCTGCCGCCTACTACCCGGCCATCTATATCGGCGCCTTCGTCGAGTTCCTCCTCAACTTCATCGTCCTCAACAACGGGGTACTTGGCATCATATGGAACATCTTCAGATGTACGTACACAAATGCGCATGATGAACGTTATAATGCTTTTATCTTAAACTCGTTATATACAAATGATTTAATATTCATACGATACAAAGCCCATAAAGTGGGATAAACTAAATAACGCCGACGCCGCTGGATTTCGAATATAATTGAACATAAGTTAATTATGAGAATGTAACGTAGACTAATGAGCTATATAATTTGGATAAAAAAGTCAGCGAACTGTTATAACATTCATGGAAAAATGCGTGCTGATGAGTAAGAATTCAAATGCCTGTCAACATAGGTAAGTGACGGAACGACAAAAATGTGTGATCAAAGAACGTTGCTTGATGCTCTCTCTCTCTCTCTCTCTCTCTCTCTCGTGGTTCCATTTTCAAATCTTTTTTGTTAACCATTTCTGTTCTTGATTCCTTCTAATTTTTATTGTTCCTTTTGAGATTATGTTTAATTTGTAATTTAACCATTTTGTGTTTGCTGCCATTATTCATATATATTTTTTCTTTCTTAATTTTCTCAAAAAAACTTTTCTTTCTTAATTGTAACCATAAACTAGCTGGACACTGATTTTGTATCTGATCCGTTCACACTGTGGCTCCTCTTTATGAGCTTCCCTTATTTTTGCCGAAGTGTGATGGATGCCGCACGACAAGATCTGGCCTATCGAAACCACCTGCTCTTAATTGTTTATTCCTGAATCAAGTTTGGACGTCGCTGTTCCAGCAACTTCCGTTCAGAACAAGTTGTTCTCTTTCAGCAGTTAATACATTATTTGCATATACTCCCTCCTATTTTAATGTATTAACACCGTTGATTTTTAACATCAATTTTAACCATTTATTTTATTAAAAAAATTTGTTTAAATGTGTGAAAATTTGCTATTATTTAATTTATTATTAGCATAATTTAAATCAAAATAATAATTTTACACATTAAAGTAATTTTTTAATAAGGCGAATAGTCAAAGTTCATACTAAGAGTAAATGATATTCATAATTTAAAATCAGAGAGAGTATATGATTATTAACTATATTTATTCGAAACCTCATCAAGCGTAGCTCGTATTAAATCAACTTAAGTAGTTGGATTTAGGCGAGATAGGATTGTTAACTGAACGAACGCACGGACGGATCGATGTGGATGCAGGCAAGCTGGTGATCCCAAACCGGGATGCGCCGAACTTCCGGTCGATGATCGCGCTCATCGACGGGAGAACGGAGCTGAAGCCGATGGCGGCGGCCCGCCGCAAGCCCGCCGACGAGGAACACCTCGTCGACGTGGAGAGCGGCGAGTCCGCTGCCGTGCCGCTCTTCGGCCAGCAGGAGTCTGTGAGTGGCGCCCCCGACTACACCATCTTGGAGGTCACCATGATGGCCGCCAAGATCGCCTACGAGAACGCCGCCTACATCGAGAATGTCGTCAAGAACGTCTGGAAGGTGCTGATCTTTCTCCACTGCTGTGGAGTAAAAAATAATTTTACTAAAATATTTTCCTGCACTTTCTATATATGACCGGACAAATATAGTAGTTGATTATACTTGTCAAAATTTTGCGTGTGCATGATGATTGGCTCAATGGTCACACCGCCGCGCGCTCAACGAAATCTGACAAGGGTTCAAATCATTTTGCTACAAGTGGGCGCTCATTTTTTTAGATTATGAACCAGTGGGCACTGGTCTGCAGGATTTTGGTTCGATCGATTTCTATGACTGCTTATATATAGGTAAAAAGAAAGATCACGTGCAATTCAAATAAATAAATGCAACTTGTGTCTAATTAATCTAGGAGGCTAACTGCCGTGTCTTTTTCATCTCTGAATTTGCAGTTCCACTTCGTGGGGTTCTACAACTGCTGGAACAGTAAGTAGCAACAATTTCATGATTATTCAGTTATTATGTTCAGATTTTATGAATCAGTGATTCAAGTTAGTAATAAGTTAATAACCAACATGATTGCGTGTTCCCCGATCGCAGAGTTCGTCGGCGACCACACGACGCAGGCGTTCGTGTTCACGAACGCGGCGACGGACGCGACGGCGGTGGTGGTGTCGTTCCGCGGCACGGAGCCGTTCAACATGCGCGACTGGTCGACGGACGTGAACCTCTCCTGGCTGGGCATGGGCGCGATGGGCCACGTCCACGTCGGCTTCCTCAAGGCGCTCGGGCTCCAGGAGGAGGACGGCAAGGACGCCGGCCGCGCCTTCCCGAAGAACTCCCCCAACATGACCGCCGACAAGCCCCTAGCGTACTACAAGCTCCGCGACGTCCTCCGCGAGCAGCTGAAACAGCACCCCAAGGCGCGGCTCCTCATCACCGGCCACAGCCTCGGCGGCGCGCTGGCGGCGATCTTCCCGGCGCTGCTCGCGCTCCACGGCGAGACGGACATCCTCGGCCGCCTCGCCGTCGTCAACACGTACGGGCAGCCGCGCGTCGGCGACAAGACGTTCGCGGCGTTCCTCCTTGCCAGCGGCGTGCCGCTGCTGCGGACGGTGTACCGGTACGACGTGGTGCCACGGGTGCCCTTCGACGCGCCGCCGTTGGCGGAGTACATCCACGGCGGCACGTGCGTGTACTTCGACGGATGGTACAACGGCCGGACCATCGCCGCCGGCGGGGACGCGCCCAACCCGAACTACTTCGACCCGAAGTACCTGCTGTCCATGTACGGCAACGCGTGGGGGGACCTCCTCAAGGGCGCGTTCCTGTGGATGAAGGAGGGAAAGGACTACCGCGAGGGCGCCGTCTCCCTGCTCTACCGCGCCGCCGGGCTGCTCGTGCCCGGCCTGGCGTCGCACAGCCCGCGCGACTACGTCAACGCCGTCCGCCTCGGCAAAATCGCGCCGAAGAAGGCGTGAGTTTGAGCTATAGAATAGCAGACACGCACGGTGGGAGAAACATATGTTGAATAAGTGCATTTTTATGTATGTGGATGTGTATTCAGTGTAGTTTCTGCTGCGTTTTCATTTCAAAATGTCTAATAAATCTTGCGATGATAATTTCTAACATACAATTTGAGCTACACTTCGGCAGCTCACTGGAACCTGCTGTAGAGAAAAATGTCGATCGTGCGACTCACCCGACTGTCCGAAACGTAGATCGGATTCAAATATTGGAGGTACGGTGAATCTTTCATGTACTGTCACGCGGGGCAGTGCTGCGTATCACCATTTGCAACATGCTCCGCAAGAGTTTTGTATAAGGAGTACTTGAGTTTTAAGAGACTTGTACGCCCTTGCAACCATCCATCAAACGTGTGACTTACAGTTGAGGAGCTAGGTATGTCAAGAGAAAGTTGTGCGGCTCCACGCACTAATTTACTGGAGTAGCAATCAAATTAAACAAGGGGTGCTTAATTAGTTGATTCATCTAGATTGCAGAAATAATATTTAACACTTTCGTTTTATTGCCTCTCGGATAAATTACTTTTAGATAAAGGTAACACCTTTTAGGAGAGAATACATAAAAAAACCGATCGTAGCATTAGCACAAATATTAAGACCAATATATGATTAACATGTAAATAAAAAACCGTGTAAGTGCATGTTCAATGTTGAGCACTCAGTTTTCTTCTGAATTTTTTTTCTCACAGTTGGAATTGTTTTTTTCCCCGAAAGTTTCGAAACAATCCGAATTGGTCTGCGACCTGAACCGCGGAAAATTGGTCGGCATATATATTCTCGGGAGGTAAGGCTGAAAACGGTGCGAAAATTTACAGTTCCGACGCATTTTGTTTACCATTTTTTCGTACTATTTTTAAATAGCAGGAGAAATATGAAAACACACACAAAAAAAAGTAAAACTAAAAATAAAAATGGTAACGAAAATGATAAAGTTTTTTTTCGACTATTTCAGCGGAATTCGGTTTTATTGATTTTTTTTAGTTTTTACTGTTTTTCTCAAATATAAAAATCATCCCATCAAACGTATCGGTGAATTAAATGGCAGCTATCGAACTTAGATCTACTGAAAGAAAAAGAATGTTGGACACGCGTTTTGTTGCCAGCCGAAGTAGAAATTGCAATGAAACATGAAAACAATATTTAATATATTTTAGATGCTAATATTACTTAACTAGTAAATTCAATTAATATTTTATTTGCATATTTATATTCTTTGTAATTCAATCATAATTTTATAAAAAATAAAAAATAAAAATTACAAACTGTCTTATCATTCGATAACATCTATAGTATTACATTTTCGCTTGATTTCGGTTCCTGACCGTATCCGATGCGCTGTCCCTCTTCACGCGGGGGGCATGTCACGTTTGTGCGCGTCGTGGCAGAGCCCGAGCCCGAGCCCAGCGTGGGACGCCGCGTCCATCGCCGGCGCCCTGAAGGACGCGGCTGCCCGCCGCGCTGCGCCATATGTCCGGCCGCTCCACGCCGTGCTGCTCAAGCTCGGTCTATCAGCCTCCGCGATCCTGTCCACCTCCCTCGCCCACCTTGCTCTCCGTTGCGGGCTCCCCGAGTACGCGCGTGACGTGTTCGACGAAACGCCCCGCCGCGATGTGGTGTCCTGGACGGCCCTCGTCACCGGGCACGCGCATCAGGGCCTTCACCGAGACGCTCTGGCGCTGCTCCGGCGTATGGTAATCTCTGGTGTTGCGCCCAACGGGTACTCCCTGTCTGGAGGATTGCTGGCGTGTGCTGGTGTTGGCAAGGACGCCCTCGCTCTCGGGAAGGAGATCCATGCCAGGGTGTTCAAGTTGAGCGTGCATGGTCCAGTGGATGCGGTTGTGGAGAACGGAGTTCTTGACATGTACGCAAGATGTGGGAGCCTTGAGTATGCAAGGAGGCTGTTTAGGTCCATGCTGGTGAGGAACATCGTTGCGTGGAACTCAATGATGTCTGCCCTTCTTGGGAGTGGGCAGGCAGAGGAAACTCTGAGGTTGTTTGTGTCTATGGTTTCTTCTGACATCGCTGTGGATGGGTTTTCATTTTCTATAGTTGTAGATGCTTGTGGGGAGCTGGCTTTGTTGAAGCAAGGGATGCAGGTGCATGCACGGGTTATTGGTGGTGGATTTGAGGCAGATGACGTTGTGAGGAACTCCTTGCTAGATATGTATGCAAAGTGTGGCAGTGTAGATTCAGCAGAGCTTGTCTTCATGGTGGCAGCATCGTGTGATGCTGTTCTTTGGACTACTATGATCTCAGCTTATGGAAGGTTTGGCCGTGTACAGGATGCTATCAACATGTTTGATAGAATGGCACAGTTGGGCATAAAACAAGATGGGGTAACATATCTGGCAGTATTGTCTGCTTGTAGCCATAGCGGACTAGTCAGAGAAGGATGGCACTATTTCAAGTTAATGTCTGATGATCAAAGTTCAGTTAGGATTCAACCTGAGCATTATGGATGCATGGCTGATCTTCTATGCAGAAGAGGATACCTGGAAAAGGCCCTTGAATTCATTGAGAATATGCCATTTGATTCCAGTGTTGCTGCTTGGAGTTCTTTACTTAACTCATCACGAATCTATGGGAATGCCAAGATGAGTCAACTTGCAGCGTCTCATTTGCTCAAGCTTGATCCAGAAAACCATAGCAATTGGGTTGCTCTTTCAAGTGCGCATGCATTGGAGAGCGATTGGCATGAAACCTGGGTGATCAGGGAGAGCATGAGCAAAATGTGTGTAAAGAAAGAGCCTGGATGTAGTTGGATTGAACTATGTAATGGAGTTCATATCTTTCTAATGGGCGACCAGTCTCACCCAGAACTGGTTGATATATTGTATACTCTTGATTCTATGGAGGATATGTCAGTGATGCCCTTGCAAGGAACATAGCGTTAGAGAGTGATAGGCATGAAACATGAACGACTAGGGACAGCATTCGCTGAGATTTTGAGAACAAAGAGATTGGGTGGTGGGTTCAACTGTATGATGGAGTTCATATCTTTCTAATGGCCATACAGTCTCTTCTGGAACTGGTGATATCACATACTCTTGATTTTTTGGAGGATATGTTGGTGATACGTTTTAAAAGGAACATTGTCAGCGATCTTGCACAATAGTTTATCAGATGTGGTTCAGATGACTACTGTATCGAGGCAATCAAACATCATTCAGATCGTCATCCTGACACTAAATATGGTGAAAAATTCTTTGGATCGTATATTGGCTATGGAGATGGAAGAGTAATGTTGTTCAGTTTCCAGCTTACCTTAGCAGTTTGGAAAGCTAAAGGTATGC
Source organism: Zoysia pacifica (assembly GCA_001602315.1). Taxonomy (NCBI): domain Eukaryota; kingdom Viridiplantae; phylum Streptophyta; class Magnoliopsida; order Poales; family Poaceae; genus Zoysia; species Zoysia pacifica. The sequence continues at coordinate 19,556 of BCLH01001841.1, read as the reverse complement.
TACACTTATCTTGACCTGGTAGGAGTACCATTTTTCTTTGTCATAAGTAAATATCAACAGGTGGACTAGATCATGATGCTGCTCAGTCCAGACTCTGCTAGTATGTCTTTCCTTGTATACATCATTATTTGCCCTTTTAGCTAATCGTTCTACTGTTTCTCTTGCATTAATTTTTTTGTGTTCGTTAATTGTGGAAGTTGCATCCACATTAATGACACCTCGTTTTCGATAAGAAAACCACACTGTAGTTACAGTTGGGGAGATCGTACTGTAAATTTGTTTTTTATTAGATTAGATATTGGAAAAAGGGGAAATAAGTATGAGGCTGCATTTTTTTAATAAAGGTACAGAAGCAGGAAGAAAGGTGGCAAGGGTCATAAAGTCACGTGAAATGGCAAGTTGTACACAAGAACATACTGCACTGACGAGGAAAGGCTGAAGAGCCCAGGTAACCTGCATGGGTCTCCCCGCGTGACTTCAGAAAAATGTAGCTTCCTACAAAAGTTGAGGCATACTACACACATTTTTGTGTTATTTCCCTTTTTGAGAGTTGTAGTTGAGAAAAGTGTATCCTTTCGAGATACTTTATGTGATTTGTTTCTATTTTGATGTTCTTATGTTCCCTATGTAGGGGTGAAAATTGATAACCCTTAGTTTCACCTCCGCACCTCTTTATTTCAACCAAATGAACTAGTTTTCCAAAATGATTATATATTTTAAAAAACTAGTTTATTTGGTTGAACTAAATAAGTTCAGAGGTGAACCTAAGGTTTACTGGATTTCACCTCTAGCCTCCTTTGATAAGGCAGACTATATATGTGCCACCTGAACTTTGGGGTTTCTTTAGCTGTCGCGACTCCTTCAAATTTTCGACGGAGACACAGTGCTACCTGTGTGAACTGGTCAGGGAGAGAAGTATATTTCGAGTTCAGACCTTCCAGCTGTGTGGAAATTGTTGCAATATTTATGGTTTCAGATACTGTCTTGATTAATGGTTGGATCAGCTAGAGAACATGGTTGGATACTACATATGTTTGGGCTACAATATAAATAAATGGCCCTTGTTCCACACCGATTGGAAGATAGTGAACCTTGCATCTCAAAGAGCATCCGACCGTCTAGGTGCGAGAGAAACGACAATACTGCTTATCGATGTTGCAATAGTATATCTCGAGCATAAGGTGTCCACCTAGGCACGAGAGGTACCAGGATTGTAAGTCTGACAAAAATATCTCTTGTATCGTTCGCCTGCTGTGTCCATGCTGTGTCCATGCACGGTGGGATCGGTTCACACTCAGGCTCTCCGTCTTTCACTTTGCCAGGGACATACGCCGCGAGCAGATGCCTCTTGTATCATCAGAAATATTTAACAAGGTCGTTAACACTATAAATAGTTATTAAATAGTAATGTATGAAGATTTAGAAAAATTGTTGACGTCGACACCTCAATGTTCCTTTGACATTGCCTTCCGGACGCTACCCCAGCTATATCCTAGACGCCTCTGACTATGACTAGATGCTGGTTGATTCTGAATTTCAGCCCCTGTCAATGTTCGAGCCAGGGTAGGCTATCCAACACGTCAGCTTCAGCTAAGTAACAGAGGAAGCTCAAGCACCTTCGAAACACGAAGGACGCCTAAGCAATGACAGCAAATCTGTAATACATCCTTGAAAAAAAAGTTTTCAAATACTCAATTTGGTTTTAAAATATTGATACCGTTGACTTCTAACATCAACTTTGTCTATTGATTGGTTTTAATACTGTTGCAATATTTATGGTTTCATATACTGTCTTGATTAATGGTTGAATGAGCTAGAGAAAATGGTTGGATACAGCATATGTTTGGGCTACTATATAAATGAATGACTCGTGTACCAGACCGATTGGAAGATAGTGAACCACGCATCTCGAAGAGCATCCGGCCGTCTAGGCGCGAGAGAAACGATGATACTGCATATCGATGTTACAGTATTATATCTCGAGTGTCCACCTAGGCATGACAGGTATCAGGATTGTAAGTCTGACCAGTCTGTCTCCCACGCCGCTCGCGTGTCCTGTCCATGCATGATGGGATTGGTTCACATTCAGGCTTAAACTCTTCCATTCTGCCAAGGGCAAAGCCAACATGAACCCGGATGCCGCTAATATCATTACCAATATTTAACAAGGTCATTAACACTATAAATAATTATTAAATAGTAACGTATGAAGGATTTAGAAAAAAATTATCAGTGTTGGCTGACATTACTAAACAGTTATTAGATAGTAATGAATTAACATTATAAATAGTTTTTAGATAGTAATGTATGAAGGATTTAGAAAAATATTGTTCGTGTCAGACTGACATTGACACCTCAATGTAACTTTGCCATTGCTGATCGGACTTCCGGTCACTACCCCCAGCTATATACTTGTTCAAATGTGCCTCTAACTAGATGCTGGCTAATTCTGAATTTCAGCCCCTGTCAGGGGATGATTGGTTGGGTGTTGGAGGCACCAACCTGGCTCTCCGCGTGCAATACTTTGTGTTCGGTTTCCTGCACAAGCGTAGAAGCCAGGCGCAGCATATACAAAAAGCTTCTTCAACCTGCACCTGAAGAAACGAGATTCAAGGCCGTTTCTCCAGGGCCTGGCTCGCGGGAGTCTGGCCGGCCAGAGCCTGGCGCAGGAAACGTGAACCAATCACGCCCTCGGTGTTCGGGCCAGGACAGGCTATCGCTCCATGCTACTATTCAATGCAGCACGTCAGGCTCAGCTTAGGAACAGAAGAAGCTCAAGCACCTCCCAAAAACGAAGGACGCTGAGGCAATCACAGCAAATATCTGTAATACATCCTTGAAAAAAAAGGTTCTCAAATATATTTTGGTGGAATGGAGAACCGTACAGATGAAAGCCAGACTTTAGAATGGCATTTAGCAGCATTCATGTTTTAGGTTAGGATGACAAGTTGCCGTCAGGGCAGTCATAGTCGATCAGCCATAATCAATAGAACGCCTTCATCTTCAAGTCAGAGATAGTCAGAATGTATAGAAAGTACTACTATCAACTACATGTAGCTTACTATCGTGAAGAGGATATAAAAGTGAGTATTCAACCTGCCTGAAGATATAGCATATTAAAACTATTGAAATATATCATGCAAACTGATTTGTTTGATGATTGATGAAATTGTACTATATATAAAGAAGGATACGTGTATATAGATGGACTAAATGCTTTGGTTGCACCTACCTGCTATAAAACGTGTCCTGGAGTCAACACATTAGAAGCCAGAGATGGCAAAGCGTCAAAACGTAAAAGAGCATCATGAACGCCTGAAGGGGCAAGCAAAAGAAGATGGATTCAAATTCAGTGTACATTGATGCAACTGTCCAACAAGGTTCCTGATCTGGGAGGCGGTCGAGCTAGGCTTGGGAGGCACCAGGAATAAAACTTGGAACACTCTGAACAGTAGGAACATTCTGAACGGTCGGAGATCAGAGAGTTAAAAGTTGGGGTTTCCACAGAGTAACCGCAGCATGCGTCCATCCTTCCATGTCTTCTAGAGCATCTCCCTACCTTTCAGTTACCATGGCTATAGCTGACTGGTCTGCTACTCTGTTTGAGGTTGTGGTACATTTACATGACCTTTTTCTCTCTCAGAAACCACCACTCAACCAACAAAATGTGAGCAGAGTATCAAATGATGTGCTTGAATCCCATAAATCATAACAGAAAAACAAAGCACAGAGAAAATGTCTGATCCCCACAAAATTAAGCTCATAATAATCATATGAGCGCTAGCCTCCTATGACTTACCTCAAAAGCAACGTTGTTCGTGATCTAAACATGTGCCATTTTTAAGACAAATAACTTCCTCTGCTGGAATATCATGTTTCTGGTGACCTCTAAAAAATTCTATTTACCAAATTGTTTTCTGTTATTAAATGATGCAATAAATTTTCTTACTATAAAATGCAACACATTGAGAGAGCACCGCATAAGCAAAAGCCTGGATCCCATTGGGAGAGCATCTAGTCCAGTCATCCACACCGGCCGGAGGAACGAGAAAGAGAAGGGAATGGATTGGTCTGTGTATCATTGAGCAGTCCAGCTTGAATCGTAGCCATGGGATTGTTTCAGCTAGGCATGAGAGGTATCAGGATATGTCTGTCATCATCGTCTATTGAAATTACTCATCATAGAAAATTCCAACAGGAAGCTGAAGGATTCAGTAACCACAGAGCTACAAAGTTACATCTAGAGTCAGACAACATTGATGAATTTGCTTGGAGCCTAGATTGAATCTGGCTGGCCAAGGCGACGCTACACTGATGGAAGGAGCAGCAAATTTGCGAAGGCTTTGGATTGTTTAAGGCACCACATGTGCGAACTGAACTACTCAGCGACGAAGCATGCTGGTGGTATGCTAGATTAGATGATCAATTTGGAGCCTCTTCTGGGGTCAAGGCTGGGTATTACTTGTGTTTCCATTATCTAAAAAAATGAAACATGATCGACGATTGATTTAGTGATGCGGGAGGTGGTTATTCACTGATGAAAAGATGAGCAGATGAGAAGACGAAGAATCATTGACGAAACATTAGTTGCAGCAGAATGATGGATCAAAGCGTTTCAATGCCTAGGATGCAGTCAATGTCTTGGTTCCATATGTACTATAAAACTAACCTTTAGAGTGAGTCGAGACTGGACACATTTCATGGGGGTCCAGCTATATATATCTCGAGGTGTAAGGGAACAAATCGAACAGGTAGTCTCCGGTGCCCGTTGGTACAGCAACACCCAAGCGCGTGTTCTAAGTGACCAGTCGTTGAGGTAGGCGTGAGAGGAATGGGGATCAGAAAGTTGCCTATTCAGGAATTTGGCGCTGTGGTCAAATGTAGAAACTTGCAGGAATTTGGATGATGTGAGAAGGAGACTCAAGGCTTGAGCAGCACCGGAATTATATATTGCTAGTGCCGTGCATGTCTTCCTTCGTCTTCCTACATCTTCGTGAGCACTCAAAATCTACTGCTACAAGGTTGGTCACTGTATCCTTGCAAAAAAATTAGGACCTGTGAAATTCCTGCGATTGTGTCACTGATCTCGACACAGTTTCTAATAGTAGTCTACCGGTCGACCGTTCTAAATGCCTCATCGGCAGCGACAAACATCTGTTTCTGTTGTTCCAACTTCTGTTTGATCTTTGGTTTAGATCAAGTCCATGTATGCTTCATATGATTTGGTCGCAGAGGCTATAGCTAGAGACTCCGAGAAACATGAAGAACAATAAAAAAAAATATAATTGGTGCTATGATCTTATTGTGTTCCGGTTGTGGTGTCTGGTTCATCAAGGCATATTCATCTTTGATAATTGTACTGCATTCCATGTAATTACTCATAACACAATTTCTCTCAATAAAAATTAACTGGCATAAATGATGTGATTAAGCTTGGTAATAATAAAATACTATTATTGCAGAAGAAACTAAATAGTAAAGAAGTTGACTGAAAATTTTACTCCTCTTCACTCAGAGCCACGGTCACTGCACTCTCTGTCACAATTTATTAGTTGAGACTTGGCTTTGGCATTCCACAACTTATAAATTGCCAAGAACTCTCTCCTCTTGCGCAAAAGCATACATACAAACAGGAGTCAAGAATATGAAAAGCAGTGACATTCATATTTGTTTGTAAAGTATTTACATCAGTAACAACAACACACAAGAAACTTATTTTTCTAGCTAAAATGAGGGTAATTGGAATGGTAGGTATTGGGAAGCAAACCGTCTTCTCAGGAGGGTCCGTTTGCCCTACCAGTTGCATTCTGGGTTCAAGAGGTCAAGCATCTCGAAGGTGAGAGAATTATTCCGCGCTACTCTGCATACATCTTGTGCTCCTGCAGTGTCCGATAATTTTATGCGTGTAGTCTTTTGATCATGAATTGTTTTGAAATATTTTTTCTTCCTCTGGCAATGGTGGTGCCCAGGATGTTTCCTAGTGCTGCTGGCATGATCTGAAGGAGCAGGAGGGGTAGTTGACCATCATACACATGTCAGCGGGTAGAACATGGATGGTGAGCTGAAAGGAGTCAAGGCGGCACTGTCGAACTCTATGCACTGTGCTTCCGGTGCTTCGGTGATGGAGGCTTATAGTTGAAACGTTGATCCTAAAGATCTTCCCCTGTTTTACGCCAACTTAACAGTTTGTCTACAATAGTAGAGATTTTACATTGATCCCAAAGAACTATGGACACGTCAATCCTATCTCCAATGTCACGGCCCTCACCCCATCTGTGTATGAGGCTTCCGTTTTCAGCTGAAATGTTTGAACTTACGGCTAGGTTATCCCTAAACAATATTACGAGTCCAAATGGATTCGTTGCAATATTTATCCTACAAAATGATTCGTCTGATGTTTGATGAAATTGTACTGTAAGGAGGAAAACAGCGGCAATCGATGGAATACATATTTTGGTTGAATCCACCTACTATATAAGGCATCACTGGAGTCCGAACTTTACAGGCTATAAATTGCAAAGTATAGAGAGGGGGCGCCCTTAAGGGGAAAAGGCAAAGGAAAAATATGCATGTAAATTCAAGTGGTTGATGCGGTACATTATTGTTCCTGATCAAAGAGGTCAGCTAGTTAGGCATAAGAGGCACCAGGATAAGAAACCGTGCCATGTCCTCATTGTATGCAGTATTCAAAAGTAGAAAATCTTAGAACCGTATCAATGGGCAAAGATGAGAGGAAGATAAAGGTAGAAAGTCGTAGCACAGAGTAACTATTGCATGGTTTATCTCATGATCTGCCCCAAAGTATATACCTCCATGCCTTTCAATGACCACTGCCAAATCAAGGAGAGCGTGTGTCACCTCGACAATGAGTCATCTTGAAACCCAGTTGTATTCCACACTCTCCAACAGCAATCGCAAACAAAAACATCAAACCGTCATGATAAATTAGAGTTTAGAGAAGGATGACTAGGGAGATTTTTCTTTGTTTCCATGTTCTAGCACTAATCGTTAGTTCATCAGTTTACAGTTGACATAGAGAAAAACATATATATTGGGGCATGGAAAGAATCGGTGATCAATTATGAGTTCAGCTGGTGAGGATATGGAGGTTAACGAAATGATGAGTATGATGAACTTCGATGGTGTTTGAGATGCCATGTTAAGTTCACTTTCATACCATGACGTACACTTCTGTTTCTTATGCTGAATCATCTTGCATCACTAGCAGGGTCGTCCCAGTACACCTAGAATGGAATTTAAAGGGTGCTCCGGTTGAAACAGAACCATGACAATTTTACAGTCATATATATGTACCCAGCTGCTACTAATTGTAATAGTAATAGTTAGATTTTTTAATTCCATTAAACTCGTTCAGCATGCACGGAGTACATAGAAACAAAAAATTATAAGAAAACAGTGATTGCTTACAGATCTTTGTTTCTTTTCTTTTCCTTGCGTTGGCTGCTCCTGACACGTACTGCGATATACGGAGCACAATAGTATATGTAGTACAATAGAAAGTAGATGGATGGCTTTCATTATCTACAATGCAATAAATGTTTTGGTTGATTTTTCCTACCGTAAAACGCATCCAGTCTAGCTATCCAAAAGCTGAAAAAAAGCAAGAAAAGAGTTCGTTGGGCATGTGCATTACAGATCCAGTGCAGTCTTGTGTCGACCTATTTGTTTTAGCTAGGCACGAGAGGCGTCAGGATTAGAATTATATCACGGCTTTCAGTTCAAATTATACTGATATGTAGAAACTTCCAAGGGATCCTGATTCATTGGAGACGAGAGGAAGCTAAAACGTCTTATCACAACGGATACATAGAGTAACACGAGTAGGAAGCTCCACGTGGTCTAGCTTCGCGTCATCACACATCTTCAGAGAGCATGGCAAGATCTGACTGCTGGTAGTAGTGCACAGCAAAGCCGAAGGGTACAGTCTCTTGTGGAATCTGTCAACGCAGCTTCTATCACTGTGATTGACAAACAGCTGTTCAACGACTAACACTCTGAGTTCAGTGTTTACGTTGTGTGATGACCTATGAAGATCAGCTTAAGCAGATAGTAGATAGTATTCGTGTTTTGATAAAATATGGGTATTCATACATCGGAGTCACCCGGATAGGCTTTCCACCTCCAACGTGTTCTTTGGTTAAGATGCTGCTCCAGTCCTCTGTTAACTCCAGAGCGCCTGTAAAGCAGACTGCATATCTCACAATGGCCACAACGAAGAAAGAAACCAAAAGAAAAAATGACGGTAATAAATATATATATTTATTTTACATGATGAATGTATCAAGGACGTCAATGTGAGAACGATAAATGTCATGAATTTAATCCTGCTATAGACAGCATTCTTCTCTGTGGCTTCACCCTGCATGGACGTTTGATTACTGGACTGGCCAGCGTTAAAAGATGCCAGCTCCCACTGCCTAATCATACGCCAGCAGCCAAAATCAACCAAATCTTACTGCTGCGGTTCTGAAAGGTTACTGTGTTTTGGTTCATACGTACGCAGTCTATAAAATCGCTCTTGAGAGAAGTAAAATGACAAATATCACTAGACAATCTAGACATGAGAGGAATCAGGATTATGTATAACTATTACCCGCTCGCCCTGTTTAGCCACGGCGAAGTAGCATCGAGGATGGTGCTGTCCCTGTGTCCCACCATCTTCCTACACCTTCCATGAAAAATCTCTCAGCCCGGACCGCAACAGGATTGCTTAGGAGCAGTTACATTTGGATCAGATTACCTAACAGGATTGCTTAAGAGCAGTTGATCTGGCTACATTTGGATAGGGTTACCAAGAATACTGGAGTATTCCTCATCTTCTATACTGAAGGGCTTCTCAAATCCTATGGTGGATCGATTGGTTAGAAAGTAGGGGCTGATCTGTACCAATGATAATAATTAAGCCTTAAATATTGGTGGTGCTGTGAAATTTATTGATTTTTTTAACCTGGCATGTTTGATCTCACGTGTATCTTGGCCTAAACATGGCATACAACTAGTACACGGTTTTATAGTAGTATATGGTACGAAAGCGGTAAGTTCAACGGTTGATGAAATAGTACTGCACTGAAGCAGGGTAGGTGGGTGGATTTACATGCACCGAGTGTTTTGGTTGCATCCTCCTATATAGTCCTACTACAAAATGCATTCTAGGGCTTAGCACGCTCGAGCGGAAGATAGCAATACATTGACAGAGCACATCATAATGGAAGATATAATCTTTGGTGTGTGTTGACACAGCAGAAGTCCTACATGCTTCCTGATCAAGATCTCGGCATGAGAGGCATCGGGACGCCACAGTGTTTCTGGTGGATGGCACATTTTAAATTCTGAAAAAATTAATGACATCCATCAAATTAATCCAATTTACTATTATACCTAGAAGTAGAAAGCAGAGCGTCTAGGCATAGAGCTCCGGCTTCGCGGCTCAACCTCTCCATGAACTTCCGTACGTGACCCACTTGCGCAGGAGGCAGAACTCGCTGCTTCCACGTGCATGTAGAGCACGGAGCAGGAAGATTTTTTTTTTCCTTATTTCTTTGATGTGGCTTTGATTCGATCTTTGGTTTTAGAGGCAATACAGAGAAACAACGTACACGCGCGTTTAGAGGGTTTTTTTTCTCTCTCTATTGATACTAGTTAAAGTTGAAACTATTTGACTGCCTCGTTGTGTCGATCCTCAACCTGGAACACAAGCAAGAGTCCTACTCACAAATCGCAAAGTACTAAAAAGATTGCAAAATACTAATGGCATTGGGTGTGTTTCTCATGCGGAAGAGTTCCTCGACTACTATGATGTGCTATTGGTTTAGCATGCAGGGCTGGATTTGTACCGATGATAATTAATCAGCCGAACTGTGGCCATGTTACTTCCTCGTGTTCAAAGAACAACAGACTAGGTTGACGGACTTATTTTTCAAAAGACGAACTAACTTTTTTTAGTTGAATCTACCTGCTATAAAATGCATCCAGGACTCAAAACACTTTGTAACCCCAAAGATAGCAGCGTCACATATGTAATCTCTGGTATGTGTTGATACAGCAAAAATTCTAGCACATGGTACCTGTCTCCCTGACGAAGAGTTGGTCTAGCTAGGCATGAGAGGGATCGGGATAAGAACTCCAACCACGTTGTCTGTCAATATCGTGCCCAAATATAGAAACTCATGGAAGAGATTGAAGAGTGGGAGATGCAGAAAACTAAAAGGTTGGGGTTTTCGTGCACATCCTAGTGTCGTTCATGACTGACCAGCTCAAGTTAAAGCAAGCAGATGGAGTCAGGCTACTCATTCAAAATCTGAATTTCAGGGGGTCGCAGAGGTGAAAAGATATGTAGACTGCTCTCTTTAGTAATTACATCCAACAGCTCTGACTACGCCAATTAGATCGAAAACTAAAACAGTCACTGATGGACACGTTTCATTGCCCATAATCCATAAAAGGGTTTGGTCGTGTCTACCTGCTAGCTACTATAGTGTGTCTCCCCATCGAGGAGTCAGCATCGAAAGCCAAGATGGCACCACCTTGTGGAATGTTCATCCCATCCAGCTATTAGAGACGTCACAAATGAAAAAGACAAGTACTCTCTGGGTACATTGAGTCTTCCAATATGGACGATAACAGGAGTCGTGTAATTAGACACACTTTAGATGAGCACCAATAAGCTTAGCGTTAGATTTGACGAGCCAAATATTGTTTTTACTGTCCATTCATCTCTTCAGTGAAAATCAATGCTGAATATTTTTGTTCAACAAAAAAAAAAACTCCTTTCTTCTTCTAGACTGCGTGTTTTGCAGGGTATCAGCTGAAGCGTTATGCTCTGTACCTGTTCCCTTCCAGGTTTCATGCATGTGAAGTACGGCTTGACAAGTCTCAGAGGCTTACGTTTGCATTCGCTAATTGCACACTTTGGTAGCAATGCGTAAGCTCTCAGCATTGGGCGATTTTATCCGTTAAAGGATCTTAAATTAGAGAAACTTACCAAAGTCTTTAATACTCGTGGGTCACGCCTACATAAATGTTGCAGGCCGACTAGCCAAGGATCACAAACCATCGAGAAGAGCAGTCAGTCGGACTGTTAGAGGTGGCCTCAAGCATGAAAACGCTACAAAGGCCGATGTGGATGTGACGGCGAGGACACTCCAGCTAGGCCTCAGAGGCATCAGGATGGGTGTTAATCCAACGGATCCTAGGGATGGATACTATCGCACTCCCTTTGAAAAGTAACAGGAAATTTGACGGCAGATCCAGCTGTTATATTCTTGCATCAATATGATATCATGAAGTAGACCTTTTCTATGAAAATATGGGCTAGAACTCGTACAGTCATGTGGGCTTAGTTATGTTAGATGGCGTATGAACAACAAAAGAAAAGTAATGAGGCATTAATCTTGCTTCATATCACATCATTGATCGATCCCACTTGTATTTGGTAATTTCTTTTTCTGACCAATGTCGTGGCTGATGGGTTGCTAACATAGTGCGGCATAAAGCGCGCACAAATTACTGCAGATAGAAATGTTAGATGTGGGTTGCCGACATCGTGGTTGGTGGGTTGCATACGCTGGCATGTTGTCTGCCTATAAATTGCCCCTCCGCTCGCTCCCGGCACACGTTTATGCAAAGATGGCAATGCTTTTGAGCGGCAGGAGTGCTTTTCTTCTTCTTCTTCCTGGTTTCAGATTGCAGCAAAAAAAAAAAAAAAAAAACTATACATCCTATAGTACTGTATTAGTTAAGAGAGCATGTCGGCATGTGAAGCATCGGGATCACTATGTCTGCGAACAATAATCCCCATGTTGCGTCAATGAGCTCAATGAGAACTACAGTTCCAATGCTGTTTGATGCCTCGAGCCAGCAAGATGGTAGGCAAGCTACTGCACCGATAAATATGACCAGTGACCCTCGAAACTCCTATAGGATGCCACGTCTGACTCAGTGAACTTGGCAGCCGTCAGATTGCGACTGATATTTAGACTCCCTTTGGGGAAAACTAAACTTTCTAGCTGGTATTTAGACTCCTTTGGACTGTGGAAAAAAGTCTCTGAATCCTGTATATTTTTTTGTGAAATTGAACTGGTTTTTTTATAAAATTTTTATATAATTCCTATAAAATTTGTATTTTCAAAAAGGGCCCTCGGTATGTTCCGACTGAGCTCGCACAGGTGAATGCAGCTGGACTATTATAGACTGCCCCTCTTTTCGGAGAGCAAAGACCTATAAAACGGTAGTCTTGATGGGACAAGTTTACATCCACATTTGCACAATATAATAAGTCATCTACAGCTCCTTGTACTACAGAAACCTGTGTCCTCTTTAAAAATTCAGTTCACGGCAACCACAAGCAGAAGAGACGTGATTTTTTTACCTAGGAAGGAAATTAGAATGGTAGGCATTGGGATGCAAAACCTCTGCTTGTGAAGATCTGATCGCTCCATGGACTGAATACTGGGTTCTAGAAGTGAAGTCTATTGGAGATGAAAGCCATATGTTGGCGCTTGAGTAAGGGCTGTGCTAATTAATTTACCGCTTCGCATAATAATGCCGGATGAAATAGCTTCCTATAAAAGAATGAGGTGACCTATAAAAGATGGGAAGCTTGTGTCACCTCTACAATGAGTCATCTTGAAACCCAGCTGTATTCCACACTCTCAATAGCAATCGCAAACCAAAAACATCAAAACCGTCATGATGAATTGGAGTTTAGAGAAGGATCACCAGGGAGATTTTCTTTGTTTCCATCTTCTAGCAGCTCATCAGTTTACACTAGATATAAATCGAGCAAAACATGTTTGGGCATGGAAAGAATCGGTGATCGACTATGAGTTCAGCTCTTATGGTGAGGATATGGAGGTTAACGAAATGATTAGTACGATGAATTTTAATGGTGTTTGAGATGCCACGTTAGGATTTCAGACCATGACGTACACCCTCTGTTTCTTATGCTGAATCATTTTGCATCCCTAGCAAGATCGTCCCAGTACACCTAGAATGGAATTTAAAGGGCGCTCCGGTTGAAACAGAACAGTGACAAATTTACAGTCATATATGTACCTAGCTGCTGCTAATTGTAATACTAGTTAGATTCTTTTTTATTCCCTTAACTCGTTCAGCAAATCATCGTGTAGATAGAAAACAAAAAATTATAACAAAAACAATGATTGGTTACAGATATTTGTTTCTCTGTTCCTTGCGTTGGCTGCTCCGGACCGTTTCATCCCTAGAAACTGCCCCCGGAGCGGTTTTACGAAAACCGCGAAAACCATTAAAACCGTGCGGTTTTTCGTTCAAATTTCAAATTTTAAATTTTGATGGTTTGCACAGTTCAAAAACGTTTAACCGAGTGGTTTTCGCGGTAAACCGCACGGTTTGAGCGGTAAACCGCTCGGTTTTGCTGAAACCGCTAACAGCAAAAACCGAGTGATTTTTGCGGTAAACCGCTTCATTTATCTGAAAACCGTTAAATTAGTGAAAAAAAAGAAATTAGATAAAAAGTGCTGGAAAATTGGGCATGGCCTTTTCTAATTTTTTTTAATATCAACATTCACAACATACTTTATCCATAAATAAAAGACAGTTATTCATTCATAACAAATTCAAAGTTCGAAACATAATAAATCTATATATATATATATATGTTGTTTATTCACAACAAATTCAAAGTTCATACATAGTTTGAGAAACACATTTTACTTGTAGATTGTACTCTAATCAAAATATGCATTGTCACACTCTTCACTTGAGTGGAGTTGAATTCCTCTAGCAGCTAACAACTCTGCTTTGAATTCATTTTAAGATTGTCCCGTCGAAGCAGTAGTTGTCTTCTATTACGAGTATAACATGTTATAAAACTTTAAATTTTGCCATTGATATACTCATGTGGTGGGAGGTTGTGTACTACGATCATCGTACGGATAATTGTAGTACTCATTATTTTGGCTGTACGAGGAATCACTGTCTGATGCGGAATAGTATGTACTGTAGTAATGCTGCCTCCCCCATCGATGCCCTTGATGACTGTGGAGCACCATGGTCCTTATCCTGTGTAGCATGTGTATAGTCTGTCTCACCTGCAAAAAAAGTGAAGTGTAAGATAAATGAGTTAAAATTGATCGTATGATGCGAAAAATTGGTTACCTGTGAAATAATGAGTTGTGTGACCGATGCCTGTGACTCAGGAACCATACTGCCTGGTGGGTCTCCAGATGTAGTTCGAGATCTGCTATAATTTGATTCTTGGTAGACTGGACTTCGTCTGGCGTCTCCAGAATATGTAGAGTCGTCACTGTCTATATTCTTACCTTTTCCTTTGCTTCTTAACCTCATCTTTTTACCATTTTTTTTCTGTCTTACACTTTGAACCTTTTTATTGCCTATGTGAGTTCACCCACATATTGATCCATCCATTCAGATATTGTTGCAGCATGAGACACGCGCAACAACTGTCTACCAGTGTCATCATCTGTAACAAGACGGCTAGGTACAGGACTGTCAGTCTCGGTGCCCTCTTCATCAAGAATAGGGTCAGAATTGGATCTCTCATGTTCTATCTATTCTCGAATAGGATTTGAAGAATCATACAACGACACTCTATGAGACGATCAAATGGATCGGCTTCTGGTGGCTTATATGTCTATAAAACATCACGCATATAGATTCGAAGGTTATAGTTAACATACACCAGCTTATGCAATTTCTCATGAGATAATCTATTACGCACCTTCGTGTGGATCAATGTAAATGTACTCCAGTTACGCTCACAACCACTAGATGATGCACACTGTGAGACTATCTGTAATGCAAGTTGCTGGAGATGAGGTGTGTCACCTCTAAACATGTTCCACCAAGCTGCAGGAGAAGTATTTTTATCTACTGCTATTCTGTTGGTCAACTCAGTGCCGAATGAACTTTGTTTTCTTCTAAAAATTTCTGTCTCCTGCAGGGCATGCACACACAAGTCGGTTGATGCTATGCGTGTAAATGTCTCTCGAATATCATTTATCATATTTCGACCCATCCCGTAAGAATAGTGACTTCTTGGGTTCAAAGATCCAGCTGCACATGTAACAATAGTTAGATATTGTTGCAGTAGAAACAAAAAATACAATAATATTTTTTTGTAAGTACGTATTACCTGTATTCACAAAGGTATCATTACAAATATCCACCATCCTACGATTTATAATGTCCATATACCTCTGCATCTCTCGCTCATCATTCCTATAAAGGGCTTCATACTCATTTTTACATAAATAATATCAAAGAAATACTTCACTCAAGGTAAGGCTTTTGTCTTGATCAGCAAACCGAAGAAACGCATACAAAGGTTGCACTGCATCTATCACATGTTTCATTGAATCCCACCATGATATGCTTGCTAGGCACGAGTGAGCATGCCTTCCGTCCTCAGTATTAGCAAATCTACTGTTTAAAAATGTCTCAGAACCCATCCATGCCATGAATTTTTCTCTCCGACGAAGCATACTCTCAAGAAACATGTAGTTTGTGCTAAAACGTGTTGTATTTCATCTTATCAACTCACCACCAATAGCCTTAGTCATCATAGAGTGCAACTGATTATGATTATACAACCAACGACAAATATTGCGAGCCGACTGTATCATAGCTTTATGCTCTGGAAACTCATCAATAGGCTTTAGCATCAGGTTGATTGTATGGGCCACACATGGTTCTCAGACAATATGAGAATACTTGTTTATTAGCAGCTTACACGCCTTTTTATAATTTGAACCATTGTCTGTAATAAACTGCATAATATTGTCTGCACCTACATCAATGCATACCTTATTCATTTCCTGCACAAGAATGTTTCATAGTTCAAAATACCATATGTAAGAATAAAATAAATAGTGCACAAGATCGTTTCATTGTTCAAATATCATAGCTGCAAATAAAACAAATAGTGCTATAGAATAAACATATATCTCGTACCTTGAATATGAAATCCGCAGATTAGCTATGCCCAGTAACATCACATGAGTTGTGAAAAAACACGACACCATTACAGTAGACCATAAAGTTTATCAAGCTCATCTCTGTAGGGCCAGTCTAAGAGTCACACGTAATCATGACACCGTACATCGGCCACTCCATCTTGACTTTATCGAATTCTTTCTTGATGTCTTATTCGTTAGCATCAAAATACGTGCCATCTATTTCTCTCCCAGTTAGGCTAGGCACGTCCTCACCTGCAAATATCATGACACACGATATAAATATAATAACATATAACGAAACATGTAATACAATAAAATAAAAGTCTCGTACCCCATCTCTGTGTCTTCTTTATAGCACTAACAAAGTATGGATTATCGGCTTTTCTACCAGGGATGGCTTTTGTATAAATTTTTTTTGACCATGCGCGTCCAATGGCCGACTTTGCTAGCTTGCTCTTCGCAGTCTATGAACCTGTATCGATTCTAGTTTGAATCCGTTCATTACCTGACCTCTGTGATGCGGAGCTTCTTATCATACTAAACAATCCAGACCCACCACCTCCTTGCGACGCACCAGAAACACCTTGCGATGAACCAGCACCAGCACCACCACTCTCGAACTGACCACCATACGAACGCTGACGCTGTCGGAATTTCTCCTCCTCTCTAGATAACCTCATGGTAGCCTGCATCTTCTCATCGTCCTCCTCATTGATATTTCTCTGACCTGCAACCTGATGCTGTCTAAGGGTCTGTTTAACTCGGTCCTTTCTCCGCTCGACGGTTCTATCAATCTCTCGGTGATAATAGGCCCGCACATCCGTGGGAATATGAGAACACCCAAGTACGCTGCTTCCACGATGTTTCAAATGTTGCTTGAATCGTGTGGCACCACCCCCTCTCTTCACGGCCTTACAAAATTTGCAACGAAACCCGAGATACACGTTCTCTCCGTGCTCCCAAACCGAATCGGCCTGATCTGACATCTTACAACCAACAATTTCTGAAAATGATCAACTATGTTCTAAATTTGCTAACAAATCGATCAATATTTGAACAAAAAACACAAAAACAACCATCTTACCTTCGCTGCCACAGAAACTCACTAGATCGAACGGTTTTTTCGGAAACAATATTTTTGGGAAACAATGAATGGGCGAGCGCTGCGGGCTGAGGCCGCCCCGAATTGGTGAGTGCGACACCTCAGATCGAGGAAATACGCGGCGGCAACGGCTTGTCCCTCGCTCCCCAACGGAGAGCTCTGTCCCCAGCGTGGGCACCGAAAGCTTCCCAGGATTAGCGCCTCTGCAGTCACGCATGGTCGCCTCGGCGGGCAGGGGTGCTGAGCTCTGTCGGTAGGCCGGTTAGTGTATGGGTGTTGGCTTTGGGGAGCTAATGGCGGGTGCACGAGGAGGGGAGGCGAAAAAGAAGGGCATGGAGAAGTCAGGCAGGCGGGTGGGGGAAGCTGAGGTGGTGCTAGGTGGGCGCGCCGGGAGGGGAGGCGAAGAAGAGGCGTCGGGAGGAGTCGGTTTCCACGAGTCGAGTGGGCGGGTAGCGGGGCTCTGAGCAAGAAGCGTGGTGAGGAGATGAGGAATATAGATAAACAGTTTGGATGAGAGACTTGATGGAAATCCAATGGTTAAAAAAAAAGAGTGATGTGGCACACCAATGTATATTTCTCAACTAGTTCTTATGAATAGATCCCACAACACATGTCTTTAGAAATGGTAAAATTCTACAATGGTGAGCTGTGCAAAGAAAGATAAAGTTGATTAAAAAATCTGCTCATCAGGAGAGAGAGAGAGGAAGGATGTACAAAAACAGAAATCAGTTTTTTATTTATATGAACAGCCCATATGCATATAACTATTTTAGTCATCAATGTTATATAGACCACTTATCTAATGTATAAGGACTGATTTTATAGAGCATTTATTGTATAAGGACTGATTTTATAGAGCATTTATTGTATAAAGACTGTATTTTGCTTCCATTGTGGTTGCTCTAAGTGAGGTTTGAGATAATAGCTTTCTTTTTTCTCACAAATGTTGTGGGGTTGCTAGCATTGTGCAGCATAAAGCACAAATTAATGCAGATAGAAATGTAGATTGGTTGCTGACATAGTGGTTGGTGGGTTACATACACCCGCATGTTTCTGGCCTATAAATTGACCTTTCACTCAGAGCACACGAATATGCAAAGATGGCAAAGCTCTTTAGCAGCACGAGTGTTTTTTTTCTCCTTCCTTATTTTAGAGACTGCAGATTCAAGCTAGAAACTATACATCCTAGTTAAGCAAGAACACATCGGCATGCGAAGCATCAGTATCAATATTTTTGCGAACAATGATCTCTATGTTGCTAGACAGCCACATCTTGTGGGGCGATAACCTCATAGTAGAGTTCAACACCTGTCTCAGATGCTACGCAATAGAGTGCAAGAGATTGATCTCTAGACAGGACCATAGGAGAGGAAGGCTCCTCGAAGGAGAACAAGAAGAAAGTGAAAGAAAGGAGGAGGAGAAAAAAAATGGCAGAAGCAAAAATGCAAGTTGTAGCAATATCTATGGGTGATCAGCGACAAAGCACAAAACATCTTTTGGCTATCTTATTCGTCTCTGAGTGTTTTTATCTTTCATCTATGTGATTTAGCTTTTAAACTGCACAGCTTTGAAGCACAGTAATGTTCTAGCAAACTTGTAGCAAATGGTTTCTTATGGCATTATATTTGACTTTGCAGATATGAAATGTTTCTCATTACAGTGACTTATTTTTTTCTTTTCTTTTTTCTCACTGGCTGGTTGCAAATCAGAGACCAGGACAACTGTTGACGACAATACCAAATTACAGCAACGCAGTTCTTCAATGACAAACAACTCCTCCTTAAAATTTCATCTACGCATCTCTTTCACCATGATTTTTTTGTTTCACTGACGCCCCCTTCGCGTTGCCAGAGCAGTGAGCACTCCCTCCGATGTCCAATAGGTTGGTAGTCGCTTTAAAATATTTTTTTGTTTGTTTGCAAGTTTTTTGTCAAAATTAAAAATATCAATTACAAATAGTTTTAAAATCGTGAAGGTTAAAAATATGGAGAACTCATTTGACTTGATTTGTTTCAAAAATACATTCATAAAAAAAATACATATTTCAGTTGTTAATAAATATTTTTATAAAAAATAAAGTCAAATATGTGTCATTTAAATATAGTACCGTTATCCTGCTTAAAACAATAAGGGGCCCCAAACAATAATCATGCCTTTCCATCTGGACACGGGAGGCAGAGTACGTGAGACGGGCTGCTCAACTGAAGCCAGAACGACTCAGCCCGTCAATCGAATCGCCGCGGTCTTGGGCTGGGCTGTCGTCGATAGGTGTAAAACTGTTGCACTCGGACAGGCCTGGCCTGATAGATCTGGGCTTGGGTCGCCTGTTTTTCTCAGTGCTCTGCTCACGGCACACGGACGAGGGTTTCTTTCTGTCCCGCACGCGTCTCCCCCCTCGACGTCCGCGCCGCCGGCGAAGCGAGGCAGAGCCGGTCCTACCATCGAAGATGGCGCACGTCGACCTCGACTCTGCGGAC
>BCLH01001840.1:32448-65902 GCA_001602315.1 Zoysia pacifica | reverse complement strand
AGAGGGAGGACGAAAATAAGACATGGAACACCTAGAAGTGCTAGTGGAGAAGATTACTGCAGCGGTTTTGCAAGGAGAGCAGCATACCAGCAGCTCCAGGGAGCTCCAAGGGTGGAAATGGTGGTGGTGGCTGTGAGGGGATGGAAAGGGGGAGAAAAGCTCTGGCCTGGGAGGAAAATGGGAAGGAGTGAGAGCTGCATGCCTGGTTTCGGCGTCCAGGCTCAGGGGCTGCCGCCCAAGCTGTCCCATGGGGAGAAAGAGGTGAAAGAACAGGGACTGACAGGTGGGACTGGCAGGAATTTCGAAATTCTGGGAATTTGAAACTGTGCATTGTTTTTTCTCTAGAAACCATCCTCACCGGCCTTGAAAAATTATGAAACTTTTTGTGACGATGGGACATGATGTTTTGAACAACTTTTGTTTTCGCACCAAGTTCTGAATCTGCACAGATTTTGAATTATAAATTATACAAAACGTTGACTTTTGAAATTTGACTGAACAGTTACGGGCATTATGTGAGTTGTAAAAATTATGATAGATTCTCCAAAATTCTATTATATAGCCTAGTTAATTATTGTATTTTCTCATTTGCACACTTCTTTTATAAAAAGGTGAGTTTATGGAATGGGTTTGTTTGGCATTTATTTTCTTAATTT
Source organism: Zoysia pacifica (assembly GCA_001602315.1). Lineage (NCBI taxonomy): Eukaryota > Viridiplantae > Streptophyta > Magnoliopsida > Poales > Poaceae > Zoysia > Zoysia pacifica. The sequence goes on along the minus strand of BCLH01001840.1, from coordinate 65,246 downwards.
AGTTGAATTCAGATTTGAATTGGGATTGCTCTAGGGATTGAACTTTGCCCTCAACATGCTGGTGCTGCACATTTTCAGTGTTTTACAAGTTGGGGTGTGACAATGAGCAAGCTCCATAACAGCTTTTCCAATGGTTTAAATAGGCCCTAAGTCCTGAAACAACTGTTAAGAGCCGTTGCTAAAAAGTTGTCTGCTTTGTGTAGTCACCGAACCCCAAGCCTTGAAACAACTGTTAAGAGCCGTTGCTAAAAAGTTGTCTGCTTTATGTAGTCACCGGACTGTCCGGTGATTGGGACCACCTAGCAGAAAACATCCTCTCTGGAATCCATTCTCTGTGACATCGGACTGTCCGGTTCATATCATCACCGGACTGTCAGATGACCCTCTCTTTTGAACACCCAAAGACACCTCGTTTGGACACCTCCTACGGGGCTTACCAGACTGTTCAATCTCTAACCGACGCACTGTCCGGTGACTGCATCGTGATGACTTCAAAGAGCACCTCTCTCTGGACTTCGAGCTCTTATACTCACCGGACTACCCGGTGACTCCTATCGAACTGTCCAGTGACTCCAGCTTCACTGCCTTCAAAAAACATCTTCTCTGGACACCTGGTTGCTACCCTCACCAGACTGTCCTGTGACACGAACGGACTATCTAGTGACCTCTTCGACTGCTGGAACATGACTTCTTTAAGATCTTCAAGCTTCAGGCTGCAACTCTTGACATTTTCAAGCCTTCACTAATTACTCGAGTGCCTCAGAGGACTTAGAGCATCCACACACCCTAATTCTTGTAAAATTGAGAAGAGTGGCCCGACCTCTCTTAATAGTACTGATGTTTCACTCAAGGCCTAAAAACTAAGCCACACATGACTCTAGATCATCCTTAGCCTTGGACCAGCTCTCTCCTTGAAAACATGATGGGGACTTGAACAACCTTGAAGAAACCAACTCGTAAAAGTGTAGAATAGTGATGATAAGCCTGCATCCAACGAGTTAGTTCATGGTTCTCATTCAATCACCAAAATCATTCATACCATTGAGGGGCCTCAATGGTCATGAAGCTAACTGTCTTCCCCTTTTTGGTGATTGATGACAACTATAATGCAAATGATCGAGATGATACAAAAGATAGGAATAAAAGCACAAGACAACCTTAATAGAAAGGATAGGCGCTAGTTGTCTTACCATCTCTTGCCAAGAAGTCCACAATTATGCACGAGGTTTGATACCTTAGCTTTGGAGCTCCCTCTCGATAAGTGCATTGCTTATTCTCTTCATATTCCTTGATTTGATTGGTTTCTTGAGTGTGACTTCATTCATCTTCAAATCTTCGGTTCCCCTACCGTCTCCTATAAATATAGAATAACCACAAGACAAGTAGAGGGCAAATGGTAGTACCAACAGATGTAGAGAAATCAGAAAGATTACTCTCTTTATTTTCTTGATGATAATCTCTTATCGTTAATTACTTCCTTAATCATCATCTTTATCATCTTCATTGATTTCTCCCCAATCTCCATTTCCTTCATTGATCATCATCTTCTCCTTTGAGCATCTTCGATCAACTCCACTTTTCTCATCATCTTTACTTCTCTCCCCCTTTGTCATCTATCAACCAAAAAGAAAAACCACAAAGGAGAATACAATAGAATAATAATCATGATGAGGTATGAGACAATATTACCGGATCTTTTCTTCTTCAATTCTTTTCTTGTTCATCAACTCCTTATGTCTTGATCGTCTTCTTGATTCAAAGCTCCTTCTCCCCCTCGAGTTAGTATATTTCCTACAAAATGGTTATCAAAGAAACTTCCTCTTCTCTCAACAAGAGGGGGGTTAGTGATGCATATGGGAATATATGAATCATAGTCTTTGAGCCGTGTAAGTAGATTTAACCTTAGAGCTCGAAAGATCGTGATTCAATGGCATGAAGCTCATAATTGCTATGAAGGAGTCTAGGAGCAATCAACTTATATTGTTTATGAGTAACTCCCCCTAGACTCGTGCTTGACATCAAGACACTGATGCAATGCATGAAATGCACATGAATGCAAAACAAGAGTAAAAGGTGCATGCACATGATGAAGAACTAGAAAGAAATACCCTCATCACATTTGAATCCCCTCGCAAGCCTACTCACAATGACCCTCATCTCCTCTCCTTGTGCACCCCATGAACATTCTTCCCAAGCTCTCTATTATTATTGCTATCTTGAAAGGGTTAGATGACGGTCCTACAAAATAAGAACAACAAAAACAAAGAAAACACAAGCAAATAAGTATATACAAAGGAAATGCTAAGCTTTGGAGGTTGCTCAAGTGAAGTCCAAAAGATCAAAAATGTTAAGCTCTCCTCTTAGCCTGCTGAAGCTCTTCTCATCAAGGGGCTTCTAAATATGTTAGCGAATTGATCATTCGTCCTCACACTTATAAGCTCAATACCTTTCTTGGCAACATGATCCCAAATGAAGTGATGCTTGACCTCAATGAGTTTAGCATGTCCATGATCACCCTTATGACATATTGATTACACTCTCACTATCATAATATAGAGGAAATTGATTGTAAACTAATCCATAGTCCATGAGAGTTTGCTTCTTGTAGAGAAGTTGAGCACAACAAGCACCGGGGCTGCCATATATTCCGCTTCGGCCGTTGAGAGAGCCACGTCATATTGCTTGTTAGAGCTCCAAGCAACCAATGATCTCCCATGAAATTGGCATCCACCGGAGGTGCTCTTTCTACTTACTTTGCTACCGACGAAGTCCGAATCGAAGTAGCCAACAAGATCAAAGCCTCCATCTTTTGGATACCAAAGGCCCATAGTTGGTGTATACTTGAGGTACCTATGAATCCTTTTGACAACCTTGAGATGAGATTCTTTAGGATTAGCGTGATAACGAGCACATAAGCATACATTGAACATAATATTCGGGTGAGAAGCAGTAAGATATAATAGAGAACCAATCATAGATCGATAAAGCTTTTTATCAATTGATTTACCACTCTCATCCAGGCCAAGAATACCATTTGTGGCCATTGGAGTCTTGATTGGCTTTGAATCCTTCATTCCAAAGCGCTTGAGGAGATCTCTTATGTACTTCTCTTGATAGATGAATGTTCTATTTTTTATTTGCTTGACTTGAAATCTAAGGAACAAATGAAGTTCACCTATCATGGACATCTCAAATTCTTTGGCCATTAGATCACAAAATTTAGCATTATAAGCTTCATTAGTAGAACCAAAGATAATATCATCCACATATATTTAGCAAATAAAAAAGATCATCATCAATATTTTTAGTAAAGAGAGTGTTGTCAATACTGCATATCTTGAAGCCCTTGTCGGTGAGAAAATCTCTTAGCCGCTCATACTATGCCATTGGTGCTTTTTTGAGTCCATACAACGCCTTCTTCAACTTGAAGACGTAATCGGGATGCTTGGGATCCTCGAAGCCGGGTGGTTGCTCAACATAAACCTGCTCATTAATATACCCATTAAGAAAAGCACTTTTTACATCTATTTGATATAATTTGAAGTTAAAATGTGAAGCATAAGCGAGCAAGGTTTGAATTGACTCAAGTCGAGCTTAAGGGGCAAATGTCTCATCGAAGTTCACCCCCCTCAACTTGAGAATAACCCTTGGCGATGAGTCTTGCTTTGTTCCTCACGACATTCCCATTCTCATCTTATTTGTTCTTGAAGACCCATTTGGCACTAATGCTGTCCTTGCCCTTCAGCCACTTCACCAATTCCCACACTTGATTCCACTCGAAGTTGTTGAGCTCCTGTTGCATAGCCAACATCCATTTGTGATCTTCCACCACCTCATCGATGTTCTTGAGCTCTATCAAAGACACAAAAGAGAAATTCTCACAAGCAATGTTAGCCGCATCATCATCATTAGTATAATTCTGCTTATATTGATTTCTCCTAGTCTTTAACCCTTGAGAGGGACTCCCAATAATCAAGTCACTTCCGTGAGCTTGAAGAATGGGTTTGTTAAGAGGTTCGCAAGCTCGAACAAAAGTTCACAGGCTCGAGCTCCATCACGTCCTACGTCGCGACAACGAAGCAGCCGACGCCCTGGCCCGAATGGCCTCAGGGCGAGATCTGGTCCTCGACGGTGTTTTTCTCAAGGTCCTGTTCAAACCGACTATTAGGCTCAAAGATGTTGCCACCGACCCCAAGGTCAAGGCGGCAGTCAGCGAGCATGCTTCGGCTCCTAAGGTGGAGATCATGGCCGTCGTCCTCAACTGGTCTCGAGACATTTTTGCCTTCCTCCAAGATGGCACCCTCCTTGCCAACACCAATGAAGCCCAGCGGATCTCACGCAGAGCCAAAGCCTACGTCATCATCGACGACGAGCACTAAAAGCAAAGCACTAGCGGCATTATCCGACGCTGCGTCCCTCAGGCCGAGGGTCTACACCTCCTGGACGACATTCACTCGGGCATCTGCGGCCACCACACCACCCTGAGGACTTTGGTCGTGAAGGTTTTCTGTCAAGGATTCTACTAGCCCACGGTAGTTTTTGACGCCGAGAAGCTCGTTCGCTCGTGTAGAGGTTGCCAGTTCTACGCCTGACAAACACATCTGATGGCCTTTTGTGGTTTGGGGGCTCAACATCCTCGGCCCTTTCCGAAAAGCACACGGGCGCTTCACCCACCTCTTCGTCGCTGTCGACAAATTCACCAAATGGATCAAGGCGAAGCCGGTGCCAGCATTAGTTCTGGCCGAGTCATCGAGTTCATCCACGACATCATTTGCTGTTTTGAGGTCCCGCATTCCATCATCACCGACAACGGCACGCAGTTTACCGGGAATGTATTCCGAGAATTCTACGAGGAGTACCACATCCGGCTCGATTTTGCTTCTGTGGCCCTTCTGAGGACCAACGGTCAGGTCGAACGTGCCAATGGAATGGTGCTCCAAGGTTTGAAGCCTCGGATCTATGACTCCGAACAGGACTACGTGGTTTACCCCCTTCTTCATGACTTTCGGAGCAGAGGCCGTACAGCCAACCGAGCCTAAGACGAGGGAAGGTCAGAAGCAGCCCAGCAAGACGCCCTCGACCAGCTGGATGAAGCACGAGACGTCCCAATTCTGCAGTCGGCCAAGTATTATCAAGGCCTACGTGGACTACACGCTCGGCGCGTCAAGGGTCGGGCTTCAACGTCTGCGACCTTGTCCTCAAGAGAGTCCAAGACAAGACCGACCACCACAAGTTGTCTCCCCCTTGTGAAGGGTCGTATGTAATCAAACGAGTCCTCAGACCCGGTGCCTACAAGCTGGCGACCGAGGGCGGCAGGGAACTAGCCCATGCCTGGAACATCAAGAATCTGCGTCGATTCTACGCATAATAAAATTAGCTAAGTTGTTATGCATTTTTTCATGCTTCTTACAATTTTGGGCAGTGAAGCGCAGCCAACCTGGCCGCCCTTCACTGCCCGGAGGCTAGTCTCAGTGTCCCCACCGGAAGGTCGGAACGTCGACCCCTTGGCTTTTAGCTTTAGGCCTCGTGCCTTGTTTTCTTTTTTCTAAGGCTTGATGCCTCTTCTCGTTTCCTCAGGGTTCGACCCTCGACCCGTGCCAAGTTTTGCGGGCGATCCACATATGTGCCAAGTAACCAAAAGTGTTTTTGTTTAAGTTTTCCTCGTGGCCAACAATCGATGACCCGTAGGTTGGTGACGCTCTATGGCTGCATCGAGTTCGAACACTCGACACTACGAGCTATATCTGACCTAGTCAACTCGTCCCTCTCGAAATCTTCAGCAAGTTCCCGAGCCCTGGCCTACACATCCTGCTGCAGCTCCTGGATCTGCTCATCTGAGGTTCAGACGGCGAAACCCTCGGCGATACGTGCCAGGTCGGCGTCGGGATAGTGGGAACGAGTCCGCGCCAGGGTCAGCAGGGCCCCATCCTCCAATGCTCCCTTCAGCGCAAAGCCGATGAGCCCCGACATTTGCTGCAGCACCCGGTTCATGTGCCCCGTCGTGACTCTCCTTGCGCACACCGGAGAAAACCTGACGGAGCAGAGTGTGGGCACCCCCTGGAGCACCTTCAGCTCATCGGCCACGCCTACAACAAGCACCAATAAGAGCTGGCACGGTGATAACAGAAGAGAGAGTAAGCAACACTACTTACCATCATGCTCCTTAACAGCCTCGGCCTCAGCCTCGATGGCACCAAGTTCCCGACGGAGCTGGGCGATCTCAGCCTCTAACTTCTCCCGAGCGCTTAGGAGGGCATCGGTCGACACTTGCTGCAGCTCCGCCAGATCTTTTGAGACCTTGGCGGTCTCCAACTCGGCGGCCACACGTGTGGCTTCAGCGGCACCAAGGGCCCCCTCAGCAGCAAGCTTCTGATCCTGAAGGGCCCGAATCTTCGAGGATTGTCAAGCGAGCTGCTGGCGAAGCTCTGCAATGACACACGCCATCGGCTCACACCTCGCAACGCAAGAGCACGATAAAGCGGGAAAAGGTAAAAAACTTACGTGCGGCGACGTGCATGACCGAGGCAAGCTCCACAGAGACCTCCTTCTTCTCCGACCGCACCTTGGCGATCTCCTTCTGGGCCTCCTGCACCTCCTCGAATGAAGCCAGCCGTCGTGCGGACTTGAGCTGCTGCTGAAGTTGGATGCTGTCCCTCTTGGAGAAGTCACGGCCGGCCCGGGCCTTCCTCAGCTCGTCATGCAGGGCTTTGACCTCGGCCACAGGTACGAAGCTAGGAGGGGCTTGGCCCATGGTCTAGCGCAAGATCCCCTGCGAGAAGCATGACTCAACAACTAGACTAAAAGAGGTTCATAAATAAAACTCGGAAACCACTACTTACGCTACACTGCAGGGCTTGGGGATCCCAGAAGACATCTCGACACTCGGTCAGGGCACCCGCCGCGTTGCTGAGGTCGGCGAGGGCATCGGTCACGAGCCGGTTCACCTCGTTGACCTGGCCCTCGAAGTACAGCTAGGCCTCGGCGGCTGTCTCCCCTGTCGGAGCATCCTCCCGCCTCTCGAAGGTCTCACCGCCTGTGGCCAGGATCAGCGCCCTGGGCCCCTCGTCGGTTCCCTGAGGGGCCGGCTCCCTCATCCCCCTGGCGTCAAGCGATGGCTGCGATCCCTGTCTCTCCCCGCCAAGGGGGGACGAAGTCTGCTCCTCCAATGCCGCGTCGCGGAGGGGCGATGGCAGCTCCCGTGCTCTGATAGTGGGGGACGAAGTTGGCGCCCCGGATTCTTCGACGGCAACACCTTCGATCGAAACGTCGTCCTCGCGCCCCGCAGCTTCTTCACCATCGGCTGAAACGTTCGGGGGAGGGGCGGCGGCGGCAACAGCAAGATAACCCCAGGCACCACTAAGCGAGCCGGCAAACCTTGTGGCGACGGCGACCCAACGGCCGACGGACCCTGCGATTGCTGCTGCGGCGACGCTGCCGTCTCAATCGCCAGCTCAATAGCAGGCGAAGCCAAAGTCGGCGGCTGCGGCGGCGCGGTTGCGACGGACGCCGGCTCGCCGGCCGACGGATCCTGTTGCGGCGGCACCAAGGGGGCGTCGTGGAACCCCCCGACCTCCCAGCCGCGGTCTATTCTTCCGCCGCCGAACTTCCTCCGAAAGTCCGGATGGTGGCGAGCAGCATCAGAGGACTGCTAGAAGCAAACGGCAAAAAGACCCTTCCGTCCGCCCTCTTCGACGGGGACTCGGGCTCCACGCTCAACTCCTCCCGCCTGCGACAGCGGGGCATGCGAAACGGAGCCTCCTTCGTGGACTCGGAGCTTGACGCAGGACTGGCAAGGCCAGCGGCCGTCAGCCCTGCGGCAGCCTAATTCGGAGGAGTGGTCCCCGACCCAGCACTGGTCACAGTTGGGGTCCCCACCGGTGGCACCTCGGGCACGACCCTCAGCATCGCCTGCGCCTGCAACGTGGTCAGATCGAGTGGACGTGTGTCCACCACGCCTTGCCTCCTTCGTCCGACACCAAGCGTCTTCCTCTTCTTCCCCGGTCCGACGGTGGTGTCCCCGTCGAAGTCGTGATGAAACTGCCCAGAGCGGTTGGGGTCAGAGCGGCCGAGGGTGGGGTCGGAAGCAGCGGAACTGAGGAGGGGGCAATCCTGACCTACAACAACATCGAGCGAAACCTTCCTAAGACTACAACTGGAAATGAAACCACGACAACAAGCGTCGAATGATAACTCACCAGGGCCCCTTCCCGATGATCCCTGTCCAGGGGATGGTCCGTTGGCCAGTTCGCTGGCGATCTCGCCTTCCTACAGCCGCGCCATCCGATTCGCCAACCCTGTCGCCGTCTGCTCGGTCCCAGCCACCATCCGCGTGGCGTCATCCGCGCCGGCGTAGTCGAAGAGGTGATGGGCACGGGCTTGGAGGGGCTGGACGCAGCACCGGATGAACGATGCCACAAGTTGGGCGCCGGTCAGCCCCGCCCTCCACAGCACGTCAATGCACTGGAGCAGCGGCAGCAGCGCCGCCTTCTCGGCGGCCGTGGAGTCCGCACCCCAGGTGTCCAGCTACACGGCGAGCTCGTTGTGAAACAGCGGCAGTCCTGGAGCGACGTTCTCGATGAAGAACCAGTACTCCTGCCAGCCCTTCAGCGAAGTCTTGAGGTGGAGCTTGATGTACTCCTTTGCGCACGTGACACGAAGCGCGATCCCAGCACACCCCACGCTCCGCATCACGTCGCCGTCCTGCTCTGGGGTGACGCGATAGAAGTATTGCCAGAGCTTGAAGTGAGGGGAGACGCCGAGGTAGACGCCTCACACACCATGATGAAGGCGGCGATGTGTAGAACCCCATTCAGATTTTAATGATGGACGCAGATGCCATAGTAGAGGAGGAGCCCACAAAAGAAGTCCGAGCAGGGCAGCGAAAGCCCGCGCTCGATGAAGTCAATGAAGACCACCACCTCATCGGCGTTCGGCAGCGGCGTTCGCAAACCGCCCGCCAGATGCCACTTGACGATGTACTCGAGGACGTTTGGGTGGGTGCAAGACATCTTCCACTTTGAGGCCATGGCGGCGAAGAAGAAGTCGAAAATGACGAAAGCAAGGCGTGACAACAACGGCGACAATGGCAAGCCGAAGCACGAAAGCCGTGAGCGGCAGCGAAAGGGAGACGAAGGCACAACGAGTGGGGTGGGATTCGAAAGCCCTCCTGCGCCCCTCTTAAAGACCAGAAAGGCGCGGTTTCCACGCCACCCATGATCTCCATGACGCGACGGCGCATTTGATGCGTCATGATGAGCGCCTAAACCAGCGCGCACCCGCGACTTACGCACCCCGCCCACCGACAAGTGGGCTCGGAGCATTTCCTCGACGCCTCCGCCGGTTGATGTGACGCCCATACGCTTGCGCACGACTGTGGACGCATTGCCTGGCTAGCCAGAGCAGCAGTTGGACGGGACGCACACGCACAAATCGGCGCACCACAGCGATCGTTTGATCAACGCAACCAAACCATCAGATCAACCCGGCGTTTACTCTTCTGAGACACGATATCTGTTGTCACAGGACCGTTTGGTCCCCGGAGTCGTTACAAAGATCCCTCGAGGGAAACCTGAAAACAAAACCTCCGCTCTCAGACTGCCGGGGGTCGGCGACCTAAACTGTTTGGTCTGACCCAGGCACATAGCGTTGATCATGGAGCCCGACCAATCCTTGTGGTCGGACCTAGGCGCAGTGCTGATCACGAGGACGCGTCGATCCGATCGGCCCACTCTAGGCACTCACGACGAAAAAACCAGTCGCAAACGAGGCCGTCACCTCTGACGGTCGAGAAATCCGAATCTCGCCCATCAAGACCAACCACTCGGGAACGAAGGATGCCCACATCGAAGTTTCAGCGAAACTCCTGACCGACCCTTCAGATCGCCCAAGGGCTCAGAGGCTACGCCCCCTTAGGATCAGGCGTCGACGGCCGCCGAGGATCCGCTCAGCGCCGTCTCAATGAAGACTTGCAAGCGGCGCAGGGCTCGGAGGCTACTGTCGGGATTATATACCTCGGGTACCTAAAGGCCCAACACGGTTGCGATAGCCTAGCCATGGGATTATGGCCAGCGGCCCAACTTCATGACCCACGAAGAGCTTCATCGTATCGCGAACCAAAAGGATAGTCTGACCCCATAGGGTCGGGACTATCCAGAGATGCCGCACGATTCCCCCACAGCTGAACACTCTCGAAGGAGCTGGTCCGACTACGCCTGGGCCAGAACCGGATCACGACAAGGGTTTAACGGTCGTATCTGATGGGCACAGAGATTCCTGACGACATATGGGAGAAGGTAAAGCAACCAGACAAGGCAGTAAAGCAATATAGAAGGAGGTAAAGTGTTCCGATGGTAGGTAAAGCTGCCCTCTAGGAGATAGAGCCAAACTGTAAAGCCACCTTTGTCCCTCGACAAAGGACAGAAGGACGATTCGAAGGACGTCGACCGTCTATTTCGGTGTCAGCAGGCGCCAGAAGATCAACCTTGCAGAAAATAGTGACCCTACTCGTTAGGAGGCCGCCCGAGACAGCGACCCCACTTGTCAGGGGGGTCTTCCGTTACTATAGGCATCAAGCCATGTAACCCCGGTCTGACCCCTATATAAAGGGGCACAGAGGACATTAGAAGTCAAGTCATTCATTTCCTGTTCACACACGCACACCAGCCACAAGCGCAAAGGCTCCTCTTATGTAAGGGCCCTTTCGCCATTGTATCTCTGTTACGAGCTTATACGATACATCCACCTCACCCCTGGACGGTACTATGCCTCCGAGGCGGCCCGAACCAGGTTAATTCTCGAGTCTTTTTTAGGCTAGGCCACTTCGAATACAAAGAGCGCATCTAATCCCTCTCTGTTATATAAATTCTACTGTGCCGGTTGTCAGAACACCAACACTTCGGCGGACTAACCTCAACCACAGAAGGGGGGTCTCTCGAACACTCTAGTGATGACTTAGCCAATTTTGCTAGGAACTGCCAAAATCAAAATTTTCGGTTTGCAAACCAAAACTTTTGGTTTTTCTTGTTTTAGCAAAACTTGTGAAAGTGTGTGGCCATTGTGTTCTCTCTTCTGACTTAGGTTTCCATGAGCACTGAGATTATAAATAAGCCATGTTGCATCCCCCTATAAGTAACACTTGAGCTCACTTCTTGAATTTTGTCACTTCTTCATAAAATTGCTTCCTGAGGGTGAACAACATATGCCTTCCTTGAGAGACTTTGTTTTGAGCTAGTAATCTTAAAAACTTTCAAGCCATGTGATCAATATCCACTAATTGCTTCCAAGTTACTTTTTGTCTTCTTTCACTAGAATATTGGCACTTTGCAATTCATGACTCCTTGTAGCTTGATAGGTTCTTTCAGATTCAGCTCAACTTGTCCTTCACCGACACTAGGGTTCCTCGGCGCCAAGACTCCTTCTTGCCCTTCTCCCTTTCCCGGTCCATCGCAACTCCGTCAAGCTAATCATTCACCTCTCACTAACTTGAGCCAATTATTGCCTTGTGTTTTCAATGAATACTTCTTTGATTCCTTGATGTTAACTTCAAACTTCGTAAGTTAAGTAGTTTCATGTTGAGATCTTACTTGATGCAAACATAATTCTTGATCTTACTATTTTCTCATTACTTGACTTAGAATAAACAATTCATTGATGGTAATCTTCATGAACTAATATATTTCAATTATTCTTTTGATACTAATAACATGCTCATATACTCAATAAATAATATTAGTCCCTTAATCATGATGTCATTCAATTCACCAAAACCCACTAAGGGTGTAGATGCACTTTCACTAAGAATATTGATCTGCATGGTGCTGCCATAGATGCTTACTAAGTTCTCTTTCAGTTGATGATGAGTGTCGCTGTCTCTAATTTTTATATGGTTGCTAATAAATTCATCAAAATCTATTGTATGCTCATGTGAAGGTTCAACATTATCTCCACCGTTCTCAAAATGCTCATCAGGATCCAACTGTACCTCATCTTCCACAACCATGTTACGCACAATGGCAAAATGAGACTGTAAAACCCCAAAAGCCCTTTCCACATCCTTTCGTACTGCTTCTTATGCTTTGGCAAAATATTTTCTTTTATTTCCCCGTGGTTCTGGTATTGTCTTTACCAAGGTACTCCAAGATGGATAAATACCATCTGCAAGGTAGTATCTCATTGTATAGTCATTGTCGTTTATGCTGTAATTTACTTTCGGAGCCTCTCCATTTGCTAGCTAGGAGAACAGAGGAGACCTATGGATGACAATGATGTCATTGAGATTCCTGGTAAACCAAAGAATTAAAGCATGTCAAATCCATAAATCCTTCGATGCAACAGCTTCTAGAATTATGGTAGGCCTGTGGTGCTGCCCTGAATACATTCCTTGCTAGGCTGACGGACAATTCTTCCATCTTCAGTGCATACAATAAGTGAACCTAGCATGCCTGGAAATCCTCTCTGCTCACCAATTGCAAGTAATTGGCATATGTTGTTATCGTTAGGTGTCCTCAAGTACTCTTCACTAAATACTTCAATAACAACTTTTATAAAGCGGATTTTAAAATAGACCCAAATGAATATGAACCTTTCATTTATGCTGATCTTGAGGCTTAAATGTTCTTTTACCACCTAAAAGGTAAAAAAATTAATAATTATTAATTGCTGAATAATTTAATTGGAAAAGTTATTTGTGAGTTTTGGCAGGTAACGGTAATCACGGTTGAAATCGAATTCGTATCTTACCTTCTAGGAGGTGAAACAATATCACTTAGTCTATTTTAAAAGGACTCTTTTATAAACCTTCTCATACTTTCTAGAACAGTACTTTCAGCAATACGACAATACTCATCCTGCATTCCATAAGTTAGAACACGAAGAACTGTTGTAACCTTCTGGGAGCAACTTAGACCTGAAACATTAGAACAGTACTTTCAGCAATACGACAATACTCATCCTGCATTCCATAAGTTAGAACACGAAGAACTGTTGTAACCTTCTGGGAGCAACTTAGACCTGAAACATTAGCTGTGTTTCTCTTCAAAATAAAGTAATCATCATGTTCTTCCACAGCCACCATTATCCGTACAAAAAGCTCATGATTCATTCTAAACCTGAAGTTAGTTACAGTAAGCGAAGTGTACTGTACTACATAATTTAGTCGAATTAGAGTGAAATGTATAAACCTCTGTCGAAATAATTCTAGGCCAAAGGTGACATCATCAGCCAAATAATCTTGAAACATTTTTGCATGTCCACCTTCTCTATCACGATATCTATATAAATGTTCCGGGACTGAACCACAACGTTTTTTACCATTTTGTGAATGAGCTTGTATGATCGCCGCACCTCCAGTGATGAAGATGTCATCGTCGTCTGACGAGGATTCATCCAAGTTTCCAAGAGATGGCAGTTTAGAGATGGACCAGTCATCCTTTGACGTCGATGAGTTGCCGAAGATCACAGACGGCGACGCACGAAACAGAGCGTCCAGGGACGACCGACGCACGCGGCAAGACGACGCGTGAGATTCCCGCTGGTGGCCACAGCGTCCAGGGACGCACAACCAAGTGCCCACGGTTCAAACGACAATGAAACTCCTGCCGGCGACCGCAGCGTCTGGAGTACAAGGCATGGTGCCCAGGAATCACTATCGTTGGTGTGTTTCAACCTAATTTAGAAATTGGGCCAATGAACATAGTAGCCCATGGGCCACAAACGTGATGACGCTGGCTGATTACCTCTCTAGTTATTAGTATCTGTTGGAATTGGCTTTTTTTTCTGTTACTTATACTGATTTAGCAATCATCTAAACCTTGACATAAGTACTTAATATTTAGCTACCTATTGAAGATGCTCTCATGGAATCCCTCCTGCTAGGACCAAAACAGGAGGGGTTGTTTACATTTCAAATATGTAAGCCATACAAACAAGTATAGAAGGATGACCTATTTAAAAAAATTAACAGCTTACTAAGAGAGTCTCATAAACTCCTTTTAATCAAATTAATACGGCTTACTCCCTTGAGTTTTTAAAGTATTGACATCATTAATTTCTAACATTAATTTGATCATTCATCTTATTCAAAAAGTATTATAATTATAATATATTTTGTTATAATTTATTTTATCATTAGTGATATTTAAAATACGACTAACAATAATACATTTGAATATTTTTTTAATAAGATAAACGGTCAACGTTGATGTTAAAAGTCAATGGTATCAATATTTTAAAAGTGGAGGTAGTAGTTAGTAAAATCGTCTCTAATAGAACTTAAACAGTAAGGAATTAAACCTCATAAAAGATGACGGTTGTTTGAGGGATTTGTTAGAGATTATTTTTTTATCTGACCTCATTAATTTGAGTTATACTGAGTTTTCAGGATTCTTTCCAAAGATACTCTAAGACGAAATCATTAGTTAAACAATTAATATTGTTGACACTAGCAGTAGAATCCACTGTTAAAAGCCCATCGGGGATCGTTACGCCGCCCTCGATTAGTCAAGTGATCCAATGCAAACGGATCAGCCACACACACTACACAGCCAGACCATTCCCGTGACCGCCCGCTAACGTGGCACGATCTAACTGTAAGGGCCGTTTGGCGCCGCTTATAACAGGAAGGTTTTCGCTCTAACACACATTTAAGCATGAGCCGAATTAACTTCTATCTGGAGCAGCTTCATCGGTTCAATAAGCAGATTTTGTGGCAGGATGTCTGTCCAGCAGGACGCGGTTCCACGCCGTCCGATCCGACGCCCGACACTATGGTTTAAACTTATACTTTTGTGATAATATTTATAAAATATCTGTAGTTTTATAAAATTTACTCATATTAAAAATATATATTATAAATAACTTTAAAATTGTTAAGTCGAAAATGTTAATATTGTATGGTTCGATGTACCTTAAAATACTTTTATAAAAATATAATTATATTAATTTAAAAATTTGTAGAAGAAAATAAAAACCAAAGTTGCATTTTAAAGATCTTGTCATTGTTCGAAACAATTAGAATATGAATCCGGAGTGAGTATTCTTTTGTTTCCAGTTTATTTCTGCTTTTGCACCACCGCCTTCTTTCTTTAAGCGGCTGGAAAATAGTGCATGTGTCCAAGCAGGCCAACCCTTTCGGCATGGGAAAGGCTTTAACTTCACTTCAGTCTCGGCCCAGTTGATAGCTTGGCAGGCATTCGGTGAGGCCCATGGGCTGACCGGATCTTGGATGGCATTTTGCCTTGCAATTTTTCAGGGTCCCCTTATTCTGTATCCTTGCAATTTTTCAGGGTATCTTCTTCTGCAAGCTACGCTGCGCCTCTCTCTCTGAGAGACAAAGGATGGTGTTATAGCATAGGGTTGCACTGCCTGACGGCCGGCGCTGCTTGAATTGTAACAAAAGATTTAAGGGGGCGTTTGTTTCACTAATTTGAAACGTATTCCTATTAAAACGTAATTCCATTATGTTAAAATGTGTTTGTTTATATACACTTCGTAATCAAATACAGGATAATCAAATCTCATCCTATTCAATCCTGAAACACCTCTTCCCCCACGTAATCGATTATGGCCTCTTCCGCGCTCGTCTCTTTCCCCGACCGCCTAACCTTTACTTGCCTGGCTCCCTCGTACTCCCTGCGCACCGAGCTGAAGCCGGGACGCCACCCTCCTCCTTGCGCTCCGAGCTGAAGCCGCCCTTGCGCGCCGAGCCTCCAGCCGGTCGAGTTCTCGCTGACGTCGCACCGCCCCTCCTCCCTGCGTGCCGCGCCTCGCGCCGCACCGGCCCTCCTCCCTCCGGCAACCCACTGCCATCCATTGCGGCCACGGCCCCAACACACTCGGCTGGTGAAGAGGTGGCTTAAGGAGATGACAGGTCGACATGACGCAGCGAGGAGAGATAGCCGACGACGGGGAGCAGGCAGCCGGAGAAAGCGTCCTGGCGAAGGATCCCCAACCCTGCCATGGCCTCGTATCTGCTTTGTTTCCCCCTCCTACACCCCGGCGTGCCGCCCCTCCGTGCCGCGTCGCCCTCCTCCTCCGTCGTGGTGCGTTGCCACTTTTCCTCGCTAGCGCGGCCCCTCCTACCTGCCGGCGTGCTGGCCCTCCTCCGCGTCTCGTCGCTGGCGCGGCCCCCCTCCTCACCACCGCGGCGCGCCGCCTCTCCTCCCCGCAGGTGTCCATGCTCAGCCGGTGCACCGGCCACGCGCGCTTCTGCCGCGGCCCCGTCGTCGTCCTAGCTTGAACACCTCGGGGCCACAATGAGCTCCGAAACTCGCCCTGCCCGCCTGCCTCTGCCTCCACCCCTCCGAGCTGCCGAGTTGCCGCCGCCGGCGCGCCGCCCCTACCCCCGCCTCCGCGCTCCCACTGGCCTTCCTCCGCTCCCGCGCCGCACCAAGCCCATCTGTGCGAGCCCGGCTGCCGGCGGCAGCTTCGTGCTTGAGCACCTGTTTTGCCTGTCGCCCGTGTTCAAAGAATTTACATTTTTATCTTTATAAACGTGCAATTTTTTTTATTTGGATTTTTGAATTTGTAAACGTGTATGTTCAAAAAACCTGTGAATTTGAATTTTTGCTTGGGAAATAGTTATACACTAGAAAATCTGCCCGGTAATTGTCGCGCTTTTCCTGTATGTTTTTGTCGTGCACCTTTTGTTAAAGCAGTATATTTTAAATTTATTATTTAACAAATAGAAGTATAGTTGCTTTAATAGAGATAACAAAATTTTATAAACATATACTCCGATCTGAAAAAAAAATTGTCGATATGGTCTTCAATATAGTCTTCAAAGCATAAATATGACTCATGTCATCTATAGAATATTTAATAAAAATTAGCATCGGTGCACTTTTAAAAAAGTACTTTTAAAACAAATTATTTCTAATTTTGTAACTTAATAAATTTAAAATTATTTATAATTTATATTGGCAATGTTTGATTAAAACATTGCGTACAAAGCAATTTTTTTTAAACCGGAGTTGTAAAAAAAAATTGAATCTTAGTTCTCATAGTAATCAAAGAGTATTTTTAAGAGATAAAACAATTTAAGTTATCTAAATATACATTTTCATAACATATAAATGTTTTTAATTGTAGCATATACTTGCAAGACATATAAGTAGAATAAATTTATAAGAACTTCTCTTATATCTTTTAGAATAGTTCTATTAAATCTATAGCATAGTAATTAATGAGTATTTTTAAAAGATAAAACAATTTAAGGTATCTAAATATATATTTTCATAACATATAAAGGTCTTTAATTATAGTATATACTTGCAAAATATAGTAGTAGAATAAATTTATAAAAATTTCTCTTATATCGGCACTGCCGTTTATGCCTGCTCCACCGCTGGAAATGATTTTTTTCTTCTTCTTAATATTTATTTTTTTTCTCCTTCCTAATATCCACTATTATATTTTAATTCGACGGTTAATATTTTTTAAAGTGACGTGGCGCAACGAGCTATCAGAGAACGCTTGCGTTTTAATATACTGTGATGGCACGGCCGTTCATACCTGCTCTCGTAGAGTAGAAGCACGCACCTACATTGACGGAAGAAAAGATTTTTTTCTTATTTCTAATATCTATTTTTTTCTTTTTAATATCCATTGTTAGATTTTAATCTGATGGTTAGTATTTTTTAGGTGATGTGGTGCACTGAGGGTTAAGAGAACGCACGGCGTTTGCGCTTTAATATATTGCGATGGCATGACCGTTCATGCCTGCTTTCGTCGAGTAAAAGCACGCTCCTACGTTGACCGGAGAAAGGATTTTTTTTCTTTTTTCTAATATCTATTTTTTTCTTTTTAATATCTACTGTTAGATTTTAATCTGACGGTTAATATTTTTTAGGGTGATGTGACGCAATGAGAGTTGAGAGAACGTACGGTGTTTAATATATAAAGATTCTTTTTGGTACCAATGAATTTTATTATGTTATATTTTCTCTGAACCAAACGATGTATTAGAATCATAAACTATTACATATCCGAACCAAGCAAAAATCGTAATCAGATACATTGAGGTGGTGTTTGGTTGAAAAATGTAGGGCCTGTTTGGTTCACAACCATAAATTGCTAAGACTAAAGTTAGGCGTAAGTCATAGTTGTGGTATGACTAATGTGTGGCAAAAAAATACTATGTTTGGTTGATGACTTAACTTTAACTCAGTTGTGGCAAATTAGATTCGGCAACCGTTTGGATGAAGACCACAAAACTTGCCATTAGTTTGGCAAAAATATTTGGCAATTGTTTGGTTGATAGCCAAACTTGGTTAAAAACAGTAATGTTACCACCTGATCACCACAAGAAGCACATAACAATAGAAATTATAGGCCATCTAATTATAATATATTATATAGATTGTTTACTTAATTTTAGCATCATACATGCTGACCATCAGCACGGAAACACAAATAGGTTCTTCGTAATAATGATCCATATTCACCACTTGATTGTCCAAAAGAAGGCAAAAGAACTATCTTCGTGATCACCACTCCCTGTCCAAAAGAACTATCTTCATGTCACTACTCACTATCTAAAAGAACTCTCCATGCTCACCACTTCACTGCCCAAAAGAACTATATCCATAGATTGCCATATCAGTATAAACAAAAGCAATTATGGTTATAGTATAGGTTGATGATCAAATCCACGTCTAGCAGCAAAAGAAAGGCCATAATGCCTCAAAATAGAAGTTTCAAGTACTACTACTTGTCATCTTGCCCACACAAGAACTTGTAAACCCAAGTCTCCAGAGTTTGATCACAACTAGTATCAAAGAAACCCCGTAGACCTTCACAATCAAGACGTGCCAAGTAAACACCAATGTTGACCATGTCCTCTGTACGAAGCATAGGCAATGCTTGAAGTCTCTTCCACAAGTTAGCATATGGGTTTTCGAGCTTAGGCATTGGAGGTGGAGGCGGCGGTGTACCAATGGACTTTTGTAATGCCTGCATAGTAGTGCTGAATATTTCAACAGCCTCTGAAAGATGAGTCTTAGGCTTTTGCCTTTTTTTAGCATAGGACTTGACACCTCTTAGCCGCTTCAATCCAGATTGAAGTGTGCTTGAAGAACTATAAGGTGACAGTAATGTGTCCGAGTCATCATCAAGAGCATCAACAGGTTTTGCATAGCAAGATATATTATTAATCCCTCCACTGTCTTCCTTGTCAAAATCCTTGACATCTTTCAAGCATGCTTCTTGGTCCATTGCAAGAGAACCATCAGCGTTACTGACTCGAAAGAGCTCTTCCATTTTAAGAAAGAATTTAATGGGCTTGGAAAGTAAGCGCCTGGCTCTATCATGCATGTGAGTACAATACAAATTTAGTTTCTTGTAGTTGAGTAAATAATAAATGAAATTTTGAAAGAAAACAATAAAACATACATTCAGTTTTTCTTTCTCAGATTCAGATACAGTTATCTTGCATCGGATAGCGTCAAACCCATTTCCACTGTTATTCAAAGCTCTCTCAACTATCTTCCACTTCTCTTTGTAGTCTCTGAAGTGTCGGTCAACTTGTGCAAGTGTTACACCCATACCAAACGGTTTGTTCAAAGCATCTGCACACTTCAAATGGTGCTGTTTTTTGAAAACAAAGCCTGCATGTTGATTTTTTTTGTACTCAATGTACCAATCCAGCATGTACTTGCTGTGGTCATCTTCCCAAAAGATGGTTCTGTCACATGAAGGCTTATCACCATCCACCTTTCCCTTTCCCTTATCCTTCACCATTTTTTCTAGTACGAGATACAATAAATATGATTGAATGGTTTCACACGTAAGTTAGATGCAATCAACATAATAATGATCAGACATAGAAATGTTATTACCACACAAATACTTATATTAATGGTTCCACATAGAAATGTCATTACATTACAAACATGGAAAGGAATACAACAATATATGTTACATGTCAAGTTCAGTCCGTAATCTCAGCAGACTGATTAGCATGTGAACTGGATTCACCTACTTTATCTCGCCACATATTGCGTGCTATGATGTCTCTTTTACGTACCCAAGCTTGACTCTCGGCACGTTTATCACTATATGTTCTTTTATTCCTAGGTAGGGCACCATACCAGGAAGCATCATCATAGACGTACTTATCAGCACCATCCTCCAAAATATAATTATGAAGTGTACAACATGCAATCACAATCTTCACTTGAATTTTTAAAGGGAAATTTGGTTGACTTCTAAGGATGTTAAATCGGTTCTTTAGTGTACCAAAACCTCGCTCAATTGTTGTCCTAAGTGAAGAGTGGCAGTGATTAAATAATTCCTTATAATCTTCTGGTTCTCTAGCGCCTTTGTATTCTTTAAGGTGGTAACGGACTCCACGATATGGAGGAAGTATGCCCGGTCTTGCTGCATATCCAGCATCAACAAGAAAAAAATTCCCTACAATAAGAATATATTTCCTACCATTAGTACTAAACTAGCGCATTGTGCAATTACTCAATAATGTGAATTCTACCTTCAAGTATTTTTAGTCCTGTGGGGCGACTGAGAGCATCTTCAAGGACATGAGAATCATGAGCCGATCCCTCCCATCCAGCAAGGACATAGATGAACCGCAAATCAAAATCTATGGCTGCGAAAACATTTTGAGTTGGGATGGACTTTCGACCCCTAAACCTGTCTTGCATGTGTGCAGGGACACATGCTAGTATATGAGTACCATCTAATGCTCCTGTACAACCCTAAGATAAGAAAAAAAATTAATAGATTTAACATACTATTAATCTGTTTTTGGAAAATTTTGATGAGTGAGTTTCATGATGGTACCTCAAAATAAGGGTAGAATCTCCCGTGATTAGTTGTGATCTTTGGATGTGTTTCAGTGGATCTGATGTATATAAGTTCTCTAGAAAGCAACATGAGCGCATCTAGAACAGCATTGAAGTACCTACTTACCATCTCATCCGATCGGATAAACTCAAATCTAACAGCTCTATTAGACCATTTCTGGCCCACTATATGCATAAACATTGCTACTTGTTCTTCCACTGTGTATGCAGTGTGTCCACCAAAAGGCCTCGTGATCTCAAATTTTCACATAGCCTATGAAAGATAGCTTTTTGCATGCGCAGCTCAGAAATACAATGGGCTTTAGTTCTATTGTACAAATGGTTTAAGCGTGTTTTTCGAGAAATATCTCTGTCCAGCATGGGACGGTATGTCACACCTTCATGGTCTCGCTTTTGGATATCAAGTAAATAAGAGTAACAAGCAAGACATACAGCAATGCCAGCCAGCAACTTTCTCTTCCAAATGCAGTGCTCGTAGTAGTAAGTGCAATAACAATATAAATACAGTTGCATCATTCGATCCATCTATGAACAGGTAAGAAACAAGCATTATGCACTATTAAAAAAACATATAACCAGCTTGTGCAATCTTAAAACAATAAAATAAGGATATGTCCATAAATCCTTAAAAGAATTAATCAGAAAAGGTTTATGTACCTCAAGTCCATAGTGTTTTGACGACGGGAAGAAATACTTGGTAGGGGCAACAACAATAGCAAATACTGAGAGGCAAAGGGGACTACCTGGGTATGATATTCATACGGATTGAAGGAGCAAGCAGATCAGCATACAAGCAAGATACGAAAGATTAAGCAGGTCGTGTACCTTGAGTTTGGTACAAATCGGCTTGCCAAATTGCTCACGTGCTTCTACCCTTCCTATCCATCCATAGTGAATCAAAAGGAGGTAGATCTGAGAGGGATTAGAAAAATAAAGACAGAAATATGATTAGGATGAAGAAACCGGATACTATTGTTTAGAAATTTGGGAGATCTGGGAAATGGAAAGTACCGAAGGAGGTGAAAAGTGAGAGGTGAAAGGGGAAAGTGAAGATGTGAGAGGTGGAGGGCAAGACACGACTACTGCTACCTGGGGCACTCGCGTGCTTTCTTTTTTGTCTGCGCGCGGAAAGCTTTTAGCTTGGCGCCAAGATTCCCGTGTAGGGGGCACGGTGGTGATCAGATTTTTCGCATAGAAGGACACATCCGGCACCAGACTTTCGGCGTGAATTTCTTTGGCATAGCCCAATCTAGCCGCCGAAATTTTTCTGGCGTGCCGAACTTTGATAGAGAAACAAACACTGACCTAACGTATTCTGGTGTGCCAAACTTGTGGCATGGTAAGATTTGGTCGTTATCCAAACAGCCCCGTAATCGCAATCGTAATGGTAACAAGAAAACAGTGGGAACGTAATCGATTCAAGTTAATACCAGATTTGTTTGGTTGCCCTCCGTAACGGTTACAGATTAATAAGAGACAAAGGGATAGAAATCAACCCAAAATCTCGCAATAGAAAAAACAAATCTGATAGTTTTCATCGATGTGTAGAAAGGGGCAAGATTTGTTGAAAGGAAAGGAACAAATCTACTCAGAATCTCCTGTGAACCAATGGGGATTTCAGTCTCAAGAGAATGGACTTTTCTTGGCCTTGCAGCACCTCCCTTGGGGCAAGACTAATATTTATATATTAAACGCCGCGTCTTCTCTCAACCCTCGTTGCGTCACGTCACTTTAAAAAATATTAATCATTAGATTAAAATCTAACGGTAAATATTAAAAAGGAGAAAAAATAAATATTAAGAAAAAGAAAAAATTCTTTCTCCGGTCAACGTAGGAGCGTGCTTCTACTCGGTGAAAGCAGACATAAACGGTCATACCATCACAATATATTAAAACGCAAATGTTTTCTGATAGCTCATTGCACCACGTCACCTTAAAAAATATTAATCGTCGAATTAAAATATAACGGTGGATATGAAGAAGAAAAAAAATAGATATTAAAAAGAAGAAAAAAATCTTTCTCCCGGTCAAAGTAGGAGTGTACTTTACTCGGCGCGAGCGGACATAAACAACCGTGTCGATATAAGAGAAGTTCTTATAAATTTATTCTACTTCTATATCTTACAAGTACATGTTACAATTAAATATCTTTATATGTTATGAAAATATATATTTAGATACTTAAATTGATTTATCTTTTAAAAATGTTCTTTGATTACTATGCTATAGATTCAATAGAACTATTTTAAAAGATATAAGAGAAGTTCTTATAAATTTATTCTACTTTTATGTCATGCAAGTATATGCTACAATTAAAAACCTTTATATGTTATGAAAATGTATATTTAGATAACTTAAATTAAATTATTTTATCTTCTAAAAATGCTCTTTGATTACTATGAGAACTAAGATTCAATCTTTTTCCCGCTTACAGCTCCGGTTTAAAAAAATAATAGTTTTGGACGTAATGTTTTAATTAAACATTGCCAATATAAATTAGAAATAATTTTAAATTTATTAAGTTACAAAATTAGAAATAATTTGTTTTAAAAATACTTTATTAAAAGTGTACTAATACTATTTTTTATTAAATATTTTATAGATAACAAGGATCACACTTATACTTTGAAGATCATGTCCATAACTTTTTTTTGAGGATATGTTTATGGAACTTTGTCATCTATATCAAAGAAATTATATTTCTATTTATTAAATAATAAATTTAAAATATATTGACTCAACTAGGGGTGCACAATAAAAACATACACAAAAAGCGCAGCAATTGCTGCGTAGATTTTCTCACCCCTCGTTACGCCACATCACCCTAAAAAATATTAACCGTCAGATTAAAATCTAACGGTGGATATTAGAAAGGATAAAAAATGAATATTAAGAAGAAGAAAAAAAATTATTTCTCCGGTCAATATAAGAGTGTGCTTCTACTCGACAGAAGCAGGCATGAACGGCTATGCCATCGTAATATATTAAAGCGTAAACGTTCTCTGATAGCTCATTGCACCAGATCACTCTAAAAAATATTAACTGTCGGATTAAAATATAATAGTGGATATTAAGAAGGAGAAAAAAATAGATATTAGAAAGAAGAAAAAAATCTTTTTTCGATCAAAGTAGAAGTGTGCTTCTATTCGGTGGAAGCAAGCATGAATAACTGTGCCGATATAAAAGAAATTTTTATAAATTTATTTTACTTCTATATCTTGTAAGTATACGCTACAATTAAATATCTTTATATCTTATAAAAATAGATATTTAGATATATTAAATTGTTTTATCTTCTAAAAATGCTCTTTGATTACGATGCTATAGATTCAATAGAACTATTTCAAAAGATATAAGAAAAGTTTTTATAAATTTATTTTACTTTTATATTTTGCAAGTGTATGCTATAATTAAAGACCTTTATATATTATGAAAATGTATATTTAAATTACTTAAATTAAATTATTTTATCTTTTAAAAATGCTTCTTGATTACTATGAGAACTAAGATTTAATCTTTTTTCCGCTTACAACTCCGGTTTAAAAAAAATAGTAGTTTTGAACGTAATGTTTTAATCAAATATTGCCAATATAAATTAGAAATTATTTTAAATTTATTAAGTTACAAATATAGAAATAATTTGTTTTAAAAATACTTTGTTAGAAATGTACCGATACTACTTTTTATTAAATATTTTATTGATAATAAGAAGTCGCACTTATGTTTTAAAGACCATGTCGATAATTTTTTTTTTTAAATATGTTTATGAAACTTTGTCATCTATATCAATGCAACTATATTTCTATTTGTTAAATAATAAATTTAAAATATATTGATTCAACTTAAAGATGCAAAACAAAAATATACACAAAAAACGCAGCAATTACTGCGCAAATTTTCTAGTGCAAATTAAGAGTGGTCTGCTTGGCCACCGGGGAGAAACGGCGGTCATGGAGGAGCCGCCGTTGTGGGTCTGCCTCCCACGACCTCGCCGCCTCTAGCCGGAATCGAAGCCTGGGAGGGCATCGCGCCGCCGCTCTCCATCGAGGGCTGGGGGCCGACAGCACCTGCATCTACCTCATCAACAGCTCTGAGATGCTCAAGCACGGAGCCATTGCGCCGACGGTGTGAGCGCGGGCAACTCGGAGGTGAGGAGCCGGAGGCAGGTGAGCAGAGGTCGGAGGTCCTTGCGGCTGTAATCCATTTGATTACAGTCGGGGAGGGGGTGTTTCGGGGTTGAACACGTCGTAATCTGATTACACCGTATTTGATTACAGAGTGGATTAAAACAAATATATTCTAAAGTAATCAGATTACATTGTAATGTGAATACGTTATAAAATATCTATTAAACACTTTCTGATTTTAATTACACTCTTAATTACGATTGCGATACTATTACTAGAAATGAACGAAACACTACCTAAGTGGCTAAGCATAATAAAGCTTATTACCCCTCCGGTATAAAACCGATGTCGCTAGAACAAAAAAAAGGAATTACTAGTGAGTAGAGTGGTAGTGTAAAACTGAATAAAATCTCGCTAGCTGCTCGTCTGTCGACAACGATTCAAGAACTGAGTCCACCGGGTTTTATGTAACGACGACAAGAGGTCTACCTATCTGTAGACGGCATACAAGACGCATGCACGTATACGTACCTGCCCTGGGTCCTTTTCGAAAGATTTGCATGTGCGAGGTTAGCTTGAGCGGAGCCATGACAAGTTGGGAGCTCCACGGCTCCCTCCCGTTTCATCATCTCTGACCATGTACGTCCAAAAGCTCCCGGCTAGCACTAGCAGCAGGTTACATGTGCAAGTATTCCTTCTGTCATATTTAAATTTTATTTTTAAAATTCGTGGACTATGACTTTGACCAATAAGGTTAATTAAATTTATAAAAAATATTAGTTAAAAATACAATAAATGGATATTTAAAAATAAGTTTTAAATGGGACGGTGGAAGCAATACAGTTAGGCCTGGACGTTAAGCTCGAAGCTCGCAAGTCAGCTCAGCTCGCTCTTGGTTCGGCTCGATTCGGTTCGGTTTGATAGATTTTCAAACAAACCAAACTCATATTTCAGCTCATTTCGATTACAAGCCTAACCGAACTAGCTTGCAAGCTGCTCGCGAGCCAGTTAAGTTTGAAATCGTATCCTCATTGCTCTATCTCGAGAAAGTACATCTTCTCACAATAATGATATTGTAAATGTATATTAAAGATATTTTTTTGCACTTTTTTAAGTAAGAATGCACCGAGGATGATGTTGAATTTGCGCTATTTTCAGAACTTGTGGTGACAAAAAATTAATAAAGTGATTCTTTTTTGAAAAGTTGAAGCATATTGCGGCTTAGTTATCATCTTAACATTTTTTTAATTTTTTCTTAGATGTCATTTCAATATTAAACATGTCTACAATTTAAAACTTTTTTTTACCAATATTTGAAGTGATTTCTAATTTATATTCAAATTGAGCTAGCAAGCAAAACAACCTAGCTCGAGCTTGTATCAAACCAAACCAAACTAAAATTTTAGCTCGTTTTATTTTTAAGGTAAACCAAGCTGGCTCGTTTTTCACATACTCGCTCAAACCAAGCCAAAAGCCGAGCGGAGCCGATCGGGCTTTGCGTCCAGGCCTAAGTACAGTACAATCATTGCACGGATCGATCATTGGAGAAATGTCCAAGGTTAATTAATCAGCTACCGTGGTTACTTACCATAGACTCCCTCTGGAAGCATCCCATTCGACGGACTAATAAAGTCTCACCAGCACTGCTCTGCGGGGTTGAAAAATGCTGGAGACTGACATGCAGGCCCCCCCTGGGAAAAAAAAAAAAACAAGCGACGAGCTGGCCGTTGCCACGGTAAAATCAACGGTTGTTGTGGCCCCCGCACGATGCAACGCTGGCCACAAAATCCGCTTTACCCATTCGACCCTGTCAATCCCGAAAACGCCCGTGCTGCCGGGAGCAACGAAATTACTGTGCGCATCCAGAAAAGTTGGAGATCGATCGATCAGGATCCTTCAATCAGTGCCGCTTGCTAGAGATTTTACTAAAGCCAGGCCCCTGGAGTACGGAACTCGCGGCAGTACCTGGCTCTGCTGCTGCATGAATCTTGTGTCTCCTCTTCTGGATCGAGATCCACGCGACGCCGCGACCACCACTCGTCTCCTCTTTCTGTCCATCAGCAAGGACGGGTGCAAGCAACAGCAGCCGAAGCACCACCAGTGGTTGAGGCCAATGAAGCTTGCTCAGTTTGGTACTGGCTGGCTAGCTAAAAACAGCTGATAGGGTATCTCATGAGTTCACGACACATGGGCCAGGGCGCACCTGACCGGCGGATGGGCTCGGCCGGTTTTCTGCTGCTATTCTTGCTGCAGGGTTTCCATTATCGATCCACGGGCGAAGACGGCGCTGCTGCTGCTCCATTGTGTTTGGCCTACCGTTGTTTGTGTAAAGCGATTAGGTGCGGAGTACGCGTATAGTATGGCTGTCGGGAGAGTAACGAACTCGCGAGTCACGACACGACCTGTGGCTGTGTGTATAGATCCACGAGACGCTAACAAACGAACTCGTATGCACGGAGCAAGTTGGCGAGTTCATCGCTGAACGTTAGGAGCAGGGAAATATTAATGTCACAGTTTGTTGCTAGAATTAATGGACTCGTTTATTGCTATTACAGATAAAAAAAAATGCAAATATAGGAGGCTATTGAAAGACTGAAATGCCCTTAAGCACATGAATGCCTTTGGCTCTCAAGCATGAATAGGTGTATATGTGAGTTCATTGTTTTGTAATTTTTTATTATTGCAAACGCATATGCTAAAAATGTGTATTTTTATAGGGCGAAAGGTGCACTTGTACTGTTGTTTCAGTGGTACGTATTTATGCTAACAAGTTCAGGTGGCGTTGGCTAGCGGGAAACGGGAAGTGAGATTGGAATTGTGAAATAAGGGAGAAATTCAAGTCCTTCATTTTTTATTTAGTAACTAAATCTCAGCTGTTTATTTATTTTTCAATCACAAATCCATCCAACATTTCCGATTTCGCAAACGCCACCTCAGAAGTAAGATTGGTCAACCCATCTGATCTCACGGCGTCTTTCCTCCATCTCAATCCAGCGTCACTCTCAACTGCCGCTTAAGTAAACAAGTGCCCTATGCCAACTCAAAACCATCAGCTGATCTCACGGCGCCTTCCCACCATTTCAAACGGGATGGATTCGGAGCAGTGTGTACGCATAGCAAATTATACGTACTGGGTATACAGCGGGGGTAGTGTACGAGTTCTCTTTCTTTCTTCGCTGGATTTTTCTCTCTACCGGACAGGATATACGAAAATACGAAATGGATTATTCGCGGGCGGTTTGTTGGCACGTCCCCATCGATCAACCCCGGCCCACCACCACCCCTGCGAGACACAGTCACACAAGCAAAGATTCCCGTTCCCCTCCGGTTGACGTCCTGCCAACTGAAACCAAGGCGACGAGGTGAGGTAGAGACTAGAGTAACAAGGAGAGGTATACCATATGATCCAAAACATTTTGGCAACCCGTAGTATATAAACAGTAGTTAGGGTAGCTTGATTTTTTAACCAACAATTACGATCGTAACGATAGCAATTTAAAGTAAAAGTATATGCGAACACGCGAGGATGCTGGATAGAGCGTTAGAGAGCAGACTGCGCGCTGGTATGTGGATCACTTATGAGGCTCACCTCTTGCGGCCAACACCTGCTGTTTGACGCTTGTCAGTCGATTCGTTTCCATGCGAAACAACAAACATTTTATACGGCTGTCATATGTATTTTGATACTCTACTGATCTCGCGGGCCATATATCACAAGTAGGCGCCTCGGACAACCTGCAGGTGAAAGGCAGGGTGTCGCCACGCCATGAAATTCCAAACGGGGATCGGAGCCATCTCTGCTTAGCCCGAACTATCTCAAAAATGATACTCCTAGTTTTGTTGTATTAGCGGAGAGAGCAGCACACACCAGGACCAAAACATAAAAACAATCAAGTGGTCCTACGAGTCACATGTAATTAAAGATTTAAGCAGCTAGTATGATTAGACGTGCATTTTCAGAGGTCACACGCGTTGGACTTCCACTCGACCGATCAATCCGACCGCCGCCGCCGCCCCGGAAGCTGGGATTCGGACGGAGAGCAGTTTAATTAGGTTAATGATAATATTAGTAATCAGTTCACTAAGAACATGTTTGGTGCTACTTTCCCTTCTAAATTATTTTAGCCTTTAACAATTAGTATTGGGGTCATTTTTTTAATTAAGGTTCATAACCTAAAATATCTTTTAGATACCTTCTTATTTGTAAACGATATATCTAAGCAAATAAACAGTTATCATTAACTCCAAGCACACAACATACTCATAACTATCTAGCTAATAACGTATTCTCTCCGGTAATAGTTATTAGTACTATTGACTTTTAATATCAACTTTTACCATTTGTCTTATTTAAAACTATAAAAAATATAATACATTTTTTATAGTTTGCTTTTATCACTATTAGTGTTTGAAATAGAACTAATAATTTTACATTTGAACATTTTTTTAAGTAACATGAATGGTCAAAATTAAGGTTAGAAGTTAATGATGTCAATATTTTAAAACATCTTGACTATTAGATGACTAATTATTATTTAGGTCTGTTTGAAACATCTTGGGCCGATTGGTGGGTGGATATGGCAATTAGCTGAGCTAGCTAGATTGAGCTAACTGTTGGGATAAGAGTAGTTATCTAAGAGTTTAGCTAGTAATTACCTGTACTATTAGCTGAGGTGTTTAGAACTACCAGAGATAATATTAATAAATAAATATTATTCTTAATGGTTCCATCAACAAATCGTCAGAGTGGCACGCACGCGGACAAAACTGTCATGTATTACTAAACTTGATGAATACAAGTTGCTGGCAGCGTTTAGCCTGTCCGATCCATCAATTTGCACAGTTAACTTCTAACATCATTTTAAGATATTTACACTGTTAATTTTTAATATCATTTTTGAGTGATTTTAAGATATTTACATCATTAACTTCTAACATATTTTTATCTATTTATTTTTTAAAAAATAAAATATTTATTATAATTTGTTTTATTATTAATTGTATTTTAAACACTACTAATAATTTTATTTAAATTTGTTAATAAAATAATGATTAAAGATAATGTTAAAAATAAACAGTTTTAATATTTTAAAATTGAAGAGAGTATTTTCTAATCCAGTTTGAGGTATTTGCTGATCAATCTTGGTCTTATCAGCATGGATCCACCGTCCACGTCCATGTTAATGTTATCCGATTAAATAGCTGGTTTATCTCTTGGGGAAGGTGGGAGAGAAGAAAGGGACGGTGACAGAGATACTCCTAGAAAAGAAACGGGCGGGGAAAGGGTGGTTTGTCCGCTCCCGGCGTCCGTCCATCCTCGCGCGCAGGCTAATGGCTAATCCTTCCGCGCATTATCGAGTGCGCTCGTCCGTAGCCACAACGACCGTTCGGAGCGTCGCCACGGGATCCACTGCGCTCAGGCTCACTCCGGTCGTTCGCTGTCTAGGCACGCGATAGAAGCGTCTCGAGCACACGGGGGACCTTAGAGTTGCCGCTCCACAGCCCACAGCCCCACGGGCGATGGTCCCTGAAGCGTCGCTCGGACAAGTGCACTAATAAAGCTCGCTAGGAGTACTAATCACCAGTAAGAGCTGGGTGCTCAACTCCCCGTCACACTGTCGTGCCAGCCCGGCCTCGCATCGCATGTCCGTTGGTGGCACGAAGCGTAAGGCGAGCGGTACCCTGCCCCGGCGCCGCGGCGCACGCATAGCGATAGCCGTTCGTACCCTATCAGGCGCGTCGGAGCACATGCATGCGCGGGCCCGGCCGTCCAGTCCGCATGAGCAGGTCAGCACTCAGCAGTCGGCAGAGAAGGAGTACTCCTAGCTAGCTATGGCTGGCGTGGAGACAGCACCGCTGTTCCGCCGGAGACGGGCAAGCGGCGAGAGCAGACGATGAACAGTCCATGGGAGCGGCGCCGTTTGGTATAATCCTTTTTAATTTATTTTAATTCTAAAATAGCACTTTAAAACAGAGAAAATACAATGGACAAGTATGCTACGCTAGCCCCCGCGGCCTGCCAAATACATACCTGGCGCGTACGCGTATGCGCGGTGGGCCCGGCGCCGCTGGCAGCAGGTGGGATTCCGAACATCACCCCGCGGCGCGTACCTACATACGTACTCCTATGGAGGAGCACATACGAACAAGATCTTGTACAGCTTCCAGGTCTCCCGGTGGTTCGCGCGGAGTGGTACCGGTGGTACTCGCGTCTGTTAGATACCACTGTACCGCAGCCGTATTAAGCTGGAGCCTCCTATTAACGACGGTTGCAGCAACCGGCTGGTAAACCTCGCGAGCGGTGGTACGTACGCCGGGGCCGGGCGGCTCCGTCGTGCTAATGACTATAGTTAGTACAGCTATAGCACGTGAATGGCTCCGTAATATATTCTCTAGCTAGGCCAAAGTGCTGGTGGGAATATAATGAGCGAGGATAGTTTAAGCGTGGTTGAAAGTAATTATAGTTCTTTTGAAAAGTTGAATGAAGGTGGAAATGATGCTTTGCCGTCGGTACAAAAGATGAAATCATGGACGCATATATTCTTTTTTGAGAGAATAAGTAACACACCAGTTATTTTGTTTTTTTGTTAAATGCGACTGTAAAAGTAATATTATTGTGGGTACTTCACTTTTTATAGTGTCGTTTGACGTCATATGATATTATTTCACCTATACGACTGTATCTTTGCAATTAATTATTTGGATCCAGGTTGTTTGAGCTTTGCGTCTTAATTTTATCTATATGCCTTAACCAATGATATATTTGTCCTCATTGTTTTTCACTTTTACAATAGTCACAGCTTTACTAGCACGTGCACGTACCATATGGTCGTCTTCAAACTAATTTATAGAGACAAGAGTATGCCTTTTTTTTTCTAATTATGATAGGTAATCTTTAAATGCAAGCAATATCATTGTGTGATATGTGATGTGCAAATAAAAGTAATATTATTTTACTTTACTGAACTTAAACTGCTACAACTTTACATTATAGTTTTATCTCAGATATAGAAAAGATGCATTGCTTCATACATAATAGAATTGACACTATTATTTTTGCTGACAAAATAATAATACATCTATAAACCATTTGATTTTGAAAGCATTGAGCTCCCCTGTTTGTTGTGACTTATTATCATTTTTTTGTTAGATTCATATTATTTAGAGGGTTCATTGCTTATAAACAATAAAATATATTACTGTTATTCTGTTTTAATGATGCTGAAACGGCAACAAACTATTTACGTTATTAACACTATTATTTAACTCTTATACATAATACTACCATTCTTTTAATGACATAATTAATATGTCAAAGACATTACGATATATTAGTATTTGTTGTTTGATTTTTTATGAACTTATTCAACTAAAATAGCAACGACTATACTTAAAATTAATTAAATATATATTATATTTATATAAGATACGATAGAATAGATTTAATACAAAGATAAAACAATCGCTGGCAAGAAAAACCTGCCGAAAGAGGTCCCAAGCCTCTCCCTCGTTGTGTGCCTACAAAGAAACCAACAAGTTCAGGGTGACCATAGCAGGAGCCAGGGAGTGAGGGAGGATGGGCGAAGTGATGAATCGCCGCTCGAGGAGCAGAAAAGAGAAAAAGCAAGACGCACACAGAAATATATACACAGTTGATATATAAGCGGGCCACTATTTCTCCCCTCTCCGCGTCTCCACTCTCCACCTCAGTCCACCACCCTTTACTCATCCTTGTCCCTTCACTCTCCGGAGCAGCAGCCGAAGCAATGGGCGACCGAGCGTACGCGCCGGCTGCCAAGCCAGTCCCCGTGCGCGCTACCAACGGCGCGGCGAACGGCGCAGGCCCTCCGCGCCC
>BCLH01001840.1:14806-31596 GCA_001602315.1 Zoysia pacifica | reverse complement strand
GGAGTCCTCGTCCACCAACAGCGTCGGGGGAGCTAAGGTGACGACGACTGACGCGAAGTGTAAGCTCCAAGTGAAGATCTGGATTTGGACGTTTTGATGAGGGGGTGAGGGCCGCTAGATCGATGCATTGGATGGGGATGGGTGGTGGTGGTGGTGGTAGAGAGAACAGATTTTCCTTTTCTTCTTCTTCCAGCTTTCTTTGAAATTTCTTCTTGCTTCTCGCTTCTCTTGGACAGTGTATGTGGATTTATTGGAGTATAGTTTACATGGTTTTTCCTCCATCTTCTTCCCCCATCTTGTTTTTTTCAAACGAAATTTCGGATGAAATTCTCGAGTGCGCTGCTAGATTCATCAGCTCAATGGTAACGAATCCGAGGGAGAGCCAAGGAGCAGCATCTCAATTACGCATGCGGGCAGTTTCGCCTAGCCCTCCTGATCCGGTGATTCGGCTCCGCGTCACGGCGCCGCTGCTTGTCATCCTTACCCGTGTCGGCGGCGTCACACTCCATCCGCTCCTGTCACTCGTCTCCAGCTAATGGTGAGCTAGATTTCCTCCCTTTTGCCTCCTTTGATTGAATTTTTTTTTCTATTTTTACATTTTTCTATGAACTAATTTTTATAATTTTTTTGTAAAAATCCTAATTCGGGGTTCCAGCCCAGGACGCTTTCCTCTCGTCCTCCCCCGCCAAAGCTGGAGTCCGCTGGCTGACGCGCGGGCGGGGGCCCCCGTGGCCGCTGGCTCGCTGGATTCGGCCGTCTGCACAGACACCCACACCCTTCGCGGAACTCGTGTTCCATTCCATCCGTTCGCCACCGATCAGCTGGGATTCTTATCGCTTGCTTGTCCGGAAACCGAGCGGCGGAGTGCGGGTGGTTGTTACTGGTTTTGTGCTAAGCAAGCTCACCTTTTTTTTGTCGATGGAGCGATTGACATCTGATAAGGAAAGGCTTAGGCGTCGAATAAAGTAATTTTTTTCATGTGTTTTTTCAGATGAAATTGAAAAATTCATTTGTGATTCTTATGAAAATCATACCCTTTAGAGTTATTTTTTTATTATATCTCTATGATAAAATGTATTTAACAGAGATAGTTAGATTATGTGCACGTAAAAACTGTATTTAAAATTATTTTTCTTAATAAATTTTTTTAAGACACTATTTACTAATCTAATGGATGCGTTCTTTCATGTCTTTAATTTTAAGCTTAGTGGACTATTGTTAGTTAAAAAAAATAACTATTCAAAACAAATACTATATGAGATTACGAAAAGTTGTTGAAAAACAAAATAAATTTATTTTAATATTAATATATTATCTTAAATTAATAGTTCTACTTAAATTATAGCTTTAGCATTAACATTGAGACTAGTTAATAAAATTGTTTTGTTCCCTTAACATCTCATAGCGATGTACACATGGCACTTTTTCCCCTCTCCTGTGGAATACGTTAATGTATAGAAACACACACTCACACCTGCATATCTATGCATATTCTCATACTTACAATTGTACACAACCTGAAGTTGTCTCTCTTCATATCGACGGAGTTCTGTAGGCGTAGCACTTCCTTTATAAGGCAGATTACTCTAGGGGCAAGCCCCTGTTTGGCCCTCAGTCCTCAAATCGGGGTGGTCGCACTCACCGCACGAGCTGACCTGTTTTAATAACCGTTTGAACTGAAAATATATGTGCGAAGTAGTGTGTTGAAAATCGTGAAAATTAGTTAAAAACCATTCCAAATAGAGAAATCTAAATTTAAATAAAATTCAGTTGAAATAGTACAAACCAGTCGGTTTTTTGAGTTTATCGAGCGATTTTATTAATTTATCGATCGATTTTTATGGTTTTCAGATTTTAAAGTTTGCAACCCCACCAATTTCACCTATGGACCAATTTTTTCAGTTTCTTGATTGGTTATACCAGCTTTCGAAATTCCAAATTTTGAAAATTTTCATTATTTTTAAATTTTTAAAATGAAAATTGATCGTCTTTCAGCAAAAGCCATGAAAACCGGTACCTTGGCTGACCATCGAGCCGGAGGCTCATCCTCCTTGGCACCCTCTTTGGCTAAGGAAAGATTTATGCCTCAAGTGTAGGAATTCTTTTAAATTTCTATTTGTTTTTTTTTCTATAAAATTAAACTGATTTCCGTATCAATGAAGCATTCAGGTCAGCTGTAATAAAACAGAGCGAAATTCAACCTCGCTCCGACCGTTGCATGCCGGGGTCAGCCGGTCAAACGGTGTGCCTAATGACATCATCGCATACAGAAGTCTCAGAAGCACCTAAAAACATCGTGCTGCAATAATCGTGTCTTACTGGTATGAGCCTGATGCTGCTGTTTCCCTGCACCGCCAGCTACACACACGAGAGCAGGATCGATGACCACGGCGATCAGGGCCGACCCAGCAGCAGCCGCGCGAGAAGGAAGACCATGCCATGTGATGAGTGATGACGAAGAATACTTGCCACGCGTAGAAAGGGGAAAAAGAAAGAGATCATGCATGTCAAACCTTTTTTTTTCGACAAAGCTAATGCAAGCCTTTGATACACGTAGCTTGATTCGTCGTCGTCGCCGTGCTCGTACCAGGGAGAGATCAAATGATTTTGTCTTAAATCTCACTTCTCCCGGCTCCCAAGTAAAGGGACGAGTACTATGAATTCTGTAATGAAGCAGGAATCTCAAGACGCGCACCGCCGGACAATGCCGGTGCGGTGCTCATCTCGCTCGTCGAGCTGGAACGAAATCGCGCGTGCTCGAGTGACGAACTCATGCTGATGACACGGGAAAGGATGATGATGGCCGCTAGGGAGGACGCTGCAGTAGTAGTCGGCAGGGGGCAGGGCTCCGGGGCAGGGGCCGCCACGCGGGGAGCGGCAGACGGCCACGTGGGTTCCTGGTCGCGCACTGGCGGCGGCAGCAGCAGCGAGAGATAAGATTTTGCGGCGGTCATCATCCTCGTCTCATCTCCCCATCTCCATCGCACCTCGTCACCGCCATCATCACGGACGGATCAGAGGGACCGGAAAAGCTGCCGCGTGACGCCACGCCGAGGGGGACGACGGGAATAATCACCGCTAGGGCCCTAGGGCGGCCCAGGAGGGCGAAAGCTGCCGTCCCGTCCCCCGCTAGTGGACCGAGGGCCCGGGTCTCTCAGGCGCGCAGGAACCGCACGCACGTGGCCCCTATCCGCAATCAGCCCTTATCCGCCTCTCTCAGGCGCGCGCGCGCGCGAAGCCAGCCATGGCGGCGGCGGCGTTTCTCCTCTCCGCCAGGGCGGCGGCGGCGCTGGTCCCACGGCGAGTGCCGTCCCGCCGCCTCGCCGTCTCCTGCGCGAGCGCGGCGGCGGACTCGGCGTCCGGGGCGGAGTTCACGGGGAAGGTGGGGTTCTTGGGGCTCGGGATCATGGGCGCGCCCATGGCGTCCAACCTCATCAAGGCAGGGTGCGTGTGATCCGATCCCTCCTCAATTATTTACTCTTGTTGGTCCTGCATTATCCTGGGGTAATATGGGTCATCCATCTGCAGCTGCGATGTGACGGTGTGGAACAGGACCGAGAGCAAGTGCGATCCCCTCCGCAGCCTCGGTGCCAAGTAAGCAATCATCCGCATGAACAAACCTCCCTCCCTCATTTACCGTAGCGCACATGATAAAGCAAATGCAGCTTATCAAATGGGAGATGTTCTTGTGTAACCCTGAAATAGAACGGAAACCTGGCTTATTTACTGATTGCCATTTGTTCTCCAGTGCCCACCATCGTTGCGGGCTCTTCATTTCGGATAGACTCTGTTCTGCTGAAATCCCACTCAGATGCAACACTCTCCATTTCAAGAAACCAAGACCTTGACAGCTACTGTCACAATTTTCTGTCCACTTTCCCTACTACTAGTAGAAAGCCACGGAATTATCAAATTTTAAAACATGTTGGTCTTCATGTTGACAAAAATGAACAATTTTCTATTGAAATTTAAAATATGTATGTGCATTACCGGTTTCACTTGATGTAAGAGGATGTGGCACCCTGCAGGTACCAGCCTTCACCGGCCGAAGTCGCTTCATCTTGCGACGTGACCTTTGCGATGCTTGCTGATCCAGACAGCGCGGTATAATATGCTTCCTTTCAGAGTGCACATGATGCCGTTTTCTCTGTTTATCAGAGAGCTCACATGACAAACCCAATAATGTTTGTGACCGTGTGTACCTACCGCAGGTTGCAGTTGCTTGCGGGACCAATGGAGCTGTGGAAGGGTTGGCCCCAGGGAAAGGGTAACTAACTAACTAACCTTCACCCGTTGAAAAAATTGGCATCAAAGAGCCTGGAGCATATCAGGACGCGTAGATGAGACAATGTTCATTTCTCTAGTCACGCTTGTTTGTCTGTCAACTTGCAGGTATGTCGATGTGTCAACGGTTGATGGAGCGACATCGAAGCTGATCAGTGAACGTATTACAAGTACAGGGGCATCATTCCTTGAGGTAGTTTCTTGTCCCTGCCTGCCATTATGTTTGTCCCTTATCGTCATGTAAAATGACACTGTTTGTGTTTCTGTCCCTTCTAATAATTTGACATGGCACTGTTGATTTTCTTGTCTCAAGGTGCCACCAGCAGTGTGATTTCAGCATCTGTACTATCGCTGCATGCAATGCTAACTTGATTATTGTTCAGTAGGCTCCAGTTTCAGGCTCAAAAAAACCTGCAGAAGATGGACTGCTCATCTTTCTCACTGCAGGTGAATCTCCTGCCTCCACGCCTGGTAGTTGCAATAATGCAGCAGTTAAAATCGTTTTTCGGTACCTGAAAACTATTGATATGATTGATCAAAGGTGATGAATCACTATACAAGAGAGTGGCACCCCTCCTAGATATCATGGGCAAGGTAATCACTCATCAGGAAGAAGCACAATAGTTCATTTTGTCCTTTGTCACGTTTTGTGATGTGCTTATGCTTTTTGTTACCCTGAAACCAGTCAAGATTTTATCTCGGTGATGTTGGCAATGGTGCTGCAATGAAGCTCGTGGTCAACATGGTCATGGGAAGGTGCATATCACCTCATTGCAGGATTTATGTAACACTATTAGTTCGGTTAATCCTTTTTTTTCTAACTTTTTTCTGGAATGCTACAGCATGATGGTTTCGTTTTCAGAAGGGTTACTCCTGAGTGAAAAGGCAGGCTTAGATCCGAATACTCTCGTTGAGGTAATTCGCAACTAAGAAACAGAAATCATCTGTAATGATGTTGATGCATGCAGAGACGGAAGCTAAGCTAAGGACGCCTTGATGCTTTCAGGTTATCTCACAAGGTGCTATCAGTGCTCCTATGTTCTCCCTGAAGGGCCCATCTATGGTTAAAGCTACATATCCTACCGCCTTTCCTTTGAAACATCAACAGAAGGTAAACTACCCATCCTTCTTGTTTGTTCATGTATTCAGCAGCGGAAAACAGTTTGCTTCTGGTATGCCCTGATTCTGAGTTTCCAACACTATGCCAATAATTTCAATGCAGGATCTGAGACTTGCATTGGCGCTGGCAGAATCTGTGTCCCAGTCCATTCCTACAGTTGCAGCTGCAAACGAGCTATACAAGGTGGCCAAATCACTTGGCCTCGCCGATGAGGATTTCTCTGCTGTTATTGAAGCCCTGAAGACCAAAGTGCAGGGCTCGAAGCGGTAGTTTTTTATGTTGAGTTATGATTAAGGAAGTATGTTCCCTGGAACTGAAGTTGAAACTTGAGAATTTCTCAAGAGTTAAACGAAATTTCGTTTGTTACATTGATTGAGCAATAATAATACTGGCCGGTGATGGTATGTCTGCAAATCAGCAGAACAAAAGTACCTGATCCAGGAAGAGTTTTGTTGATCAA
The DNA here is from genome assembly GCA_001602315.1 of Zoysia pacifica. Taxonomy (NCBI): domain Eukaryota; kingdom Viridiplantae; phylum Streptophyta; class Magnoliopsida; order Poales; family Poaceae; genus Zoysia; species Zoysia pacifica. The sequence goes on along the minus strand of BCLH01001840.1, from coordinate 25,732 downwards.
ATTTGGCTAGTTTGAACCAGGGCCACAGATAACATGCCTACTTCGCACTAGAGCAAACAGATATCATGCATGTTTAACACCAGACACTAAAAAAGGAATCTCTCTAGTAGTAGTATTTGCTAGGCATAAGGGACAACAAATGCGCACAGGACAGATAAATAGACTTAGCAACTACCGCGTTGTATTCATAGCTTAATGCTGACAAATTATTTGGATGCGAACAACAGAAATCGTTTCTGATGTGAGTACAAAACTGACCCAAGCACCCTAAATGTGCCTACGACAACGTCTGAAGTCTCTCTCTGATTTCACTAGCGACCCTCTAGTACATGAACAGTACATCACACAATCAATTTGTTCTATTGCTGCGGCTGTTTAGCATACTCTTCTTGGTCCTCGTCAACCGTCAATTCAATTTGCTGGAGCAACCTGTTCTTTGGTGAATATACACAGTGCCAACTGCTGAACGCTCTATGTGCTAAGATCCGATACCAGCTACACCCTGAGCTTTTGTTGCCGCTTGCTGTGCTGCGGCCGCCGCTGCCGCCGCCGCCGCTGTGGCAGCTGATGATGCAGGGGAAGCTGGTACGGCTGGGGTTTTCTGTGGTGCTTCAATAGCATGCTCCTGCTGCTGTTTGTTATTTACCTGCGCCAATATATTCTTTATCTGTGCTCCTGTGAGGGTCTCATGATCAAGAAGAGCGTTGGCTAGAGCATGGAGCTCCTTATTGTGTTCTGTGAGAATGGTCTTTGCATTACTGTACGCCTTCTCCAAGAAAAGTTTCACCTCCTGCTCAATCGCAAGTCTTGTTTCTGAGCTCATGCTCTTTCCATCGTCTTCGTAATTGTAAGAAACAAGGCCAACCTGCTGGCTCATACCATATTTAGTAACCATTGCTCTTGCCATTGCAGTTGCTTGCTGGAAGTCAGATGAAGCACCAGATGTTACCTCACTCTCCCCAAATATAAGCTCCTCTGCCACACGTCCTCCCATGCAGACATCCAAACGTGCCAGCATCTGTTTCCTTGACACACTAGTCTCATCACTGTCAGGGAGTTGGGCCACCATTCCAAGGGCCATCCCCCTGGGCACGATAGTAGCTTTGTGGACAGGATGAGCACCATCTGTGTGGATGGCAACAAGGGCATGCCCTCCTTCATGGTATGCTGTCAATTTCCTGCATTCATTAGAGATAACTGCAGACTTCCGCTCACTGCCCATCATGATTCGGTCCTTCGCATACTCAAGATCATTCATCGTGACAGCCTTTGCTCCGTCCATGGCAGCTTTCAGAGCAGCAACATTTACCAAATTAGCAAGATCTGCACCTGAGAATCCTGGCGTTCCCCTGGCAATGATCATCAAATCCACATCATCACCCTTCAAGACCTGCAGTCACAAACAAAAGGGTAAGGTCTAATTTAATATGGATACCAAGCAATATAATTTCTTAAATTTACCTTTGACATATGGGAGTCTAGAATTTGCCGGCGGCCCTCAACATCTGGGTTGGGAACAACAATGTGACGGTCAAAGCGTCCAGGTCTGACAAGGGCTTTATCTAATGACTCAGGGAAGTTGGTTGCTGCAATGACAATTATTCCCTCATTCTGTTTAAAGCCATCCAACTCAACAAGCAACTGGTTCAAGGTCATCTTCATATACTGTTGATCCTTCGGGTTCCTGCTCCCACCAATTGCATCAATTTCATCAATGAATATTATACAAGGAGATCGTTTTTTTGCTGCAGCAAAAAGGTCCCTCACTCTTCTAGCTCCTACTCCAACAAACATCTCCTCAAATTCACTGCCGCTGCATGAGAAGAAAGGAACACCAGCTTCGCCAGCAATTGCTCTTGCCAACATTGTTTTTCCAGTTCCCGGTGGACCAACAAGCAAGACACCTTTAGGAAGTTTTCCACCAAGACGTGTAAAGCGCTGAAAATCACGTGGTCATCTTGTGAATATCAAATAGCATTACCAACAGAGCAAAGATTTTTTTATTCTCTTTTCAGAAGAGAGCAAAGAAAAGATACATAATATAACGTTGAAATAACTATTGTCTACGTTCTAAACTATCTACACCACAGAAAATATGAACTCACAGCATTATAAACCTCTTCAGAGGGACATCATTGCTAAACTAAGTGCTCCCACCGTCCCAAAATAAGTGTCTTTCTAGAGTTTTAAACATTAACGGTTAATCATTCATCTTATTCAAAAAAATTATGAATAAGGTGAAGAGTCAAACATTGATTTTTAAAAGTAAAAAAAAAAGTCACTTATTTTGGGTGGAAGGGAGTAATAAAAAATTTAAGTTAATCTATTAAGGTTGCTAAAAAAAGGTTGGTCTATTCAGTTGACATAAGAACTAAAGAGCTATCAGATTGTCAAGAATTAGAAAAACAACACAACAGAAGCAAACAATGAGACCACAATATATCAAGCTTAAACCATGTATGTAACTAAGTATAATCATAAGAAACTGTTGGCCCTTAGACCAGCAACAGCAGTAACCCAACAGACTCCTAGCTGCTGCATACATGCACACACTCTCTGGACTGGACAGAAGTGAAGAAAGGAGAAGACCAGAGAGCTCTGTTCAATGAACATGGAAGGAGATTCTTAGAGCTACGCTGCCTTCCGTGGTAAGACACTCCATTGCTTATATAGTCAAAAGAGAGTACTAGCTACAGTTACAAATAAGGGCCTATTTGGGTGCCGTAGTCTTTCAATACCATTATACCAAGGTATCAAGAAACCATGGTTTTAGAAGTCATTGTCAAGCAAAGCCATGGTTTAGAAAAAAAAAGAAGTCACAAGTGAAGTTTTCAAAAATACAAAATAGCTGCACTTTTAACAATACTATGGTTTTGAAAACTACAGTTGTGGCATTCGTCGTCAGCGTGTGGTGTGGACTTGCCCTTCTTTGGCTTGTCCTTATTGCGCCATTGCTGGAGTTCGATTAGCCGCCCTGCTGCTCCTTGCAGTGCGCCCTCCATTCTTCCTCCGTGAGCAGCAACTTACCGCTTGTACATGCTGGAGTGCCACCAACGTGTGGTCCTCGATCGCCTTCAGCCTCCTAATCAAGTCCTCCACCTTTAGCTCCAAGAGCTTGAGTAGATTCTCGAATGATAGAGCAATCTGCTTGTACTTCGCCGGTACAACCTGTAGGTACTTCTCAATCACCCGCTGCTCGTCAATTCTGTCGCTGAGCGTCGCCAACTCCACGACCAGCGAGGTCACATCGCAAATCCTCTATGGACTCGCCATAGCAGATTGTGATGTTCTCATACTCTTCGCGGAGCTGCTGCGTCTTCGCCTTCTTCGCTCAATCTGAGCTGACACACAGAGATGAGAGCATCTCCCACACTTCCTTTGCCATCTTCTTTTTCACGTGGAGATGAGATCCATTGTGACCGCGTGGGGAATTGCCTCCAGCACTAGCTTGTCTTCAACGTGACTTGATGGCGACCCACAAACCGTGCGCCTAGAGCATCACCTTCATCAGCAATGCCCAATTGGAGTAGATTGTGCGCATGAGCATAAAGTATGTGATAGTGCTGCTAATTTTCCTCATTGTCTTGTGGATGATGACTGGACCGCTCCCAGCCATGGCGCTCCGGCATCCACACTGGTGACCTCACTTCGGAAGCTTCCAGCGTGTCCACCATTTCTGCTGGTGCTCAACACTGGCTTTGATACCAATTGTTGGCCCTCCGACCAGCAATAGCAGTAACCCAACACACTCCTAGCTGCTGCAGCAGCAGCACACTCTCTCTGGACTGGATAGAAGTGATGATTGGAGAAGACCAGAGAGATCTGCACAATGAACATGGCAGATTTCCAAATAGTTGTGCTGCCTTCGGTGGTAAGCCACCCCATTGCTTATATTTTAGTCAAAAGAGAGTACAAGCTACTGTTACAACTAAGTTTTTTTTTTCTCCCATTGCTGGGCTGACTCAAACTGCAGCATTTTACTTCAACTATTAACTACCAACTACCATCTAGTACTGGCTACATCTACTCCTGCTGTTTTTTCTTTTTTAAACTTTTGGCACCCCAAAGAATTCAGCCTTGCGCCTGAAATAGTTATGCAGGGGAGCTGCAAACTATCTCACAGAGCAGCAAGTTACCCAACAGAAACAATGTTGAGCCAACCAAAGATATTGGTAGATAACTTAGGACTACAAGAACTAAAATAAATAATAATGAGCTCATCGATGAATATATTTATTAACATTTTCACATCATGGCATAATGGCCATTGTTCGCAGCACCAAGGCAACATCAAACGCTGAAATATTAATGTTCTAGTACTTCCTCCATCCCAAATTATAGGTCACTATGGATTTTTCTAGTTTTCCCAAATTATAAGTTATCCTCACTTCCCAATATACTTATCTCTCTTCCCCATATTTCTCCATCACTATCTCTCTCCTCTTAACCCACCTTTTCCACTCCCCTTAATTCTCGTGCCTAGACCCAAAATAACTTATAAATTGGGATGGAGGGAGTATTATAGAAGAAGGTAACAGGTAAAAAACTACCATTAGATTCATTATTCGGAGTAAACTCAATGTTGAAGCAACTGTATTGATTTTCATCAAAAAAATATTTTAAAGAAGAGCTTTACCTTGGGATCTCGAAGATAATGAACTATTTCCTCAAGTTCAGATTTGGCTTCATCAACACCCTTTACATCACTGAATTTTGTGCTTGATTCCATGCTCGGTTGAACTTCTTCATTCAGACCAAGGCCTACATAAATTTTTTAAAATATTGGGATAAAATTGATTCAGAAAAAAGAAAAGAAAAAGTCTTTCAGGAAATAAAACCTTTGCTGATTCCTCTATCCTCGATGAGAGCTCCAATGCCAGATATTAGAAGAAAAGTTAGTGCGATGCTGCGGAATGTACGCCAAAGTTGATCCTTAAATTGACCTGTTTCAGCAGTAACCATATGAATAGGTGCATTTGCAGTGCCAAGAATTCCATCTTTTGTCACTTGACCAGCACTCTGTAGTGCTGGAATGCTTCCAAAGCTTCCTTCCTGCCTTGTAGAAGAAGCAACACCTGTACAGTTCATAATCAAAGATTAACGATTAGGCAGTGCTAACTGAAGAAGTGCCATAAAGGCTCCCCTAGACATAGCCTAACTATACAACGATTCATACAGAATAGTAGAACCGTCCTACCCAATGGACATTGGGTATGGCACAAAGAGTACATATATAGATCATGTTTCTCTAAAACACGAAATCGTAGAAAATAAAATGTGTCAAACATAAAGCATTCTTTGAGCTGTGATAGATGAGGAATGAGTTTATTTGCTGATGTTATACTCATTTATCGTAACCTGTAAAATATAATGCTCAAGTACCTTGTTAAAGATCAGATGGTCAAACAAATGCCAAAAAAACAACACAATGGCTATAAAAGTAGTTAGCAGGTGATAAAATTTCATTCAGTTTCAGAATAAAAGTTCAGTAACAGCAACATTTCACACACAGCACAGCAGAATGAAAGACTAATTAGCCATAAATATATGTTGAGGATTTGGGTACCTCTCTGCAATGTTTTAAGCAAGGTGCTCTCATCCAACCTATCAACCTTTACAAGAGCTTTTACATATTCAGAAATCACTGAAGGGTTGGAATGCAATGAAGGCTGGCTTTCAAATATTTGTATAACACGCTCTGGGTCACTTCTGTAGATTTCTTTAAGGAGGGAAGTCTCGCTTGGTGCATCTAGTTCTCGCATACGGCGAGCAAGGCTACCGATATAGCTTGACTGATTCCTCTCTTGCAAGTTTCTAAACCTGAAACCTGTAATGATCAATAGAACAGGAAATATCAAATGAAGAAGTGGAAAGCCAATTTAGTAGCATGCACGAATGAGTAGTAGCAGTGCATTTATTAAAGAACAAAATAGTAACACCAACCCAGGCACCTTTGTTGATTTCATAAAAGGAATATAACAGCGGAGATACATTTAAAACATGAAGCAATGGATGGTAAAATGTAAGTATATCTGAGCATGGTAACTTTTGGAATGTTGCAAATGATAACGTGTATAAGGGTATCAGTTATATGTTCATGTAATGCATCACAAAAAGGCAGAATACCTGCTGCAAGATCACTTCTAAGAGTGCCAATTGAGGATGATGCCATTAGTTCATTGTAGATGGCATTTGCCGGTCGGTGCCTTGCAATCTGTGACAACAGAAAGGTGCATTGATTCAAGCAAAATACTACCAAACAATAAGATTATAATAACACAAACAACAGAGGAAACCATGCTATTGTAAGCAACAGCTGTTCCGCACAATACACAAACAAACATAGCTGCCAAAATTTCTTAGCTTTTAAGGCCCTGTTTGGGTGTTCTAGTTTTTCAATACTAAGTATCAAGAAACCATGGTTTAAAAAATCATTATCAAGCAAAAACATGGTTTAGCAAAAGAGGTCATGAGTGAAGTTTCTAAAACTACAGAATAGCTGCACTTTTTCTAATACTATAGTTTTTTAAACTACAAAATTTGTTGCATCTAAACACCTCCTTAATTTCTAAACCAAAATTTTGACAAAACCATATTATTCTTGCAAAACTTCAAAACTACTTTGTATCCAAATAGGGCCTAAGTAAGCTGCCGTAATGTTAAGTTTCTGTAGCCCCCTCTTCAAAATTTAACTTGCAACACAAGAAACAAAATCTAGCTCTTCCTATAAATTCCCATATAGGTAACAGGTTATCACATCAATCTAGTGATATGTCATAATAGAACCTCCATAAGAAAGGAAGAAATCCTTTCTACAAGTTGTAATCTGTATCACTATTAAGTCCAAACCAGCAGCAATATGCTTACATGGTGCAAAAGCAGACGCAACCAGATGCGTACGTCTATAACATACCTAGAAGTCTCAAACCACGCAGGCGGCAGCACCGAGTCCCGCCCACTTCCACGATCGAAGCTCGGAACCCAGAACCGCATCCCAGGTACAATAACAAAGTGCGGGAAACAAGAAAAAGATCGTGGCTTGTACCTGAGAGAGTACGCGCCGCCATGCCATGGGGACCAGAGCCCTAACCTTGCGCCAACCGGCCCCACGAGATCCCGGGGAAGAAGCAGCCAATCAGGCGCAGGGAGGGTTAGGCGGTCGGACAGGAAGACGACCCCAAAGGAATACGAGGCGTCGAGCTGCGCGGAAGCGATGGAAGGATGGGTACGGCGGCGGCCTGGTCGCGAGCGGGAGGGGCGGCGGCGTCGGCTGGGCAGGTCTTGCGAGGCAGGACCGCGGGGACGTGGGGAAGCAAATGGAGAGGAAACGGACACGAGGGAGTGCTTGGATTTTTTTTTTCTCTTTTATTTTTACTGTTTTCTTTTCTCCGAAGGCATAGAGCCGGGACGCGGATGGGCTATTTAGTGTAAAAGTGTCATAGAAAATAAAAAAAATAGTATAAATCTACAATCTTTTTAAAAAAGACAGTTTTTCTTTTGTAAGTGCACACGTTGCAGAGTTATCACATTTTTCAAATTTAACAGATAAAATTTGAATACAAACATTTTTTATAAATTTAACAGATCAACTCATCTGAATCTCTCTGATTTTGAGCCCATACGAACTATTGTTAGGCTAAGAGCACCATAAAACACAACAACCCCGTGTATCACTTCCAGATGAAATCTCTGTATACCCCGTGTAAAACACAACAACCGACTTAAGAACAAATCTATTATATAGCTCTGTCTTAGAAAACTATTAATTTAAAAAATACAGGGCTATATTGAAATATATTAGAAAACCATAAATATAAGTCGGTCTAAACCATATTTAAGAAAATATTGAAATATTAATATTTCAGTGAGAGCTTATTTTAGAATGAATAGGCTAACATGGAGTAGTAGTGTTTCATAAAACACAACAACTCTGAACAAATATAAGACATCAATGAAAAGTTGTTGGAAAAACAAATTTATTTGAAGCATAGTCTTAATCTTATCACCCGTAAGAATTAACGGTTTTTGACTTGAGATGGTTACCAATTTTGTTTGTTGGCCATGGACCCAAATTGCTTTTTTTTTTTTGGAGAAAATGAACGCAAACTGTAATTGCGAGCTCTAATAGATCAGAGAATTCTAGGATCTCTAGGTAAATATTAGTGCATTACCGAATACATCCAGCAAATCGTTTCTCGTCGCTGCCATTCATCTGCTAATTTATAGGAAGAATTAGAAATTGCAAATTTTAATTTTAATATACTGTTTTTTAAGTTAATATTTTTTTTATCGTAGCGTTAGCACGGGTATCAAAACTATATTAATATACATGTGTAGAATATAAATATACTCAGAATTAAATTTCTTCTACAATTATTAAGATACTAAGACAGCAAGTGTAAAGAAAATATATTCAGGAATTTCTAAAGTGCATCAAGTTTTAGATATGATGCATGTAAACTTTAACCTTTTATCATGGTGATGAGTAATGAGAAACTTATAATTTTAAATTTAATATATTATTTTCTTAATTTAATTTTTTTTTTCTACCGTAGCGTTAGCACGGGCATCGGTGGTTAGTAATAAACATTGTGAAGGTGACGTTTGATAAATGAAAAATGTTAGGTGAGTTTGAGATTAAAAAATAAATAAATGGTTAAGATTTAAAAAAATTGAGAAAATGAAAGGTGAAGATTTACCTACGTATCCCCATTGCCAAACAACACCTAACTAATTTTATGGCAACGCTTGTAGTAAAGGTCCAATAGCTGTTGCACTTATCTATACCTAGTCAAGTGGGTGAAGCTAAATGGCCTGGCCTGAGGCTCGGCCATTTTTGTCCGATACGAGCACGGCTCGACACGATGTGCAGCCAGGTCGAGCTGGCTTCAAGCACGACATGGGTCGTGCCTGGGTCTAGGTGCAGGCCTGTTGGCACGATGATGTGTAGTGATTCTCGATCTTTCGTCAGATCGTGGTAACTCTCTATTTAGTGAAGATGCGACACACAATCGATTCAGCTTTAAATCAGCGCGATTCGAACCCTGCAATCGTAGCACCACTTCTACTCTAGTTATCAATTGTGCGCACATGATTGACCTCGCAAAAAAAACTAATCTCAGCCTGTGAATCGAAGAACAAAAGTAAGAACAAGAAAAAACGCAACTCAATTGCGAAATCTAAATTAAATCTCAAAATTAGAAAATTAATAAAATGTCAAGCGACAAAACTGTTTGATAACAGATGAAAACTAATCAAACTTAACCCTAATGACGGTGGCTACTGATTATATAGAGTTTAGGATGACCTTAAGGTAAACCCTAACACTAATAGACTTAGAATAGATATATGGTCCAAAGGCCAAACGACAGTGTCGCAGCACCCCAACAAATTTTGGATGTCATATTACTTCGGCGATTCTCGAAGATCTAGAATGTATTTCTGCATGGGATTAGATCCGTTGGAAAGCTTATCTCCTTAGCTTTCCATTCATACCTAGAACGTCTAAAACGGAGCTCGTATGAGACCGAGGCATCCATTTTAGTGAAAGCTGCTCTTGAAATCCGAGTCAGATTCGAACTCGAGTTGTTTGGATCAGCTCTTGAAATCTGAGTCAGATTCGAACTCGAGTTATTTGGATCACCTCCGGGGTCGAATATGTGATCCTGGTCTTGAGCATCTCCAAGTCCTCCTTCACTCTTCCTTTTCCATCTCCAATGTTTTTAATCATAATAAAATTATTAGGTAGCAATTCATTTTCAAAGGAAAAAAGACACATATTTAGAAACGAGCACACATCTAATCTCAATTGTCGTGCGTGAGTTTCTCAATACTAATTTGAGGAATCGTGTGTGTATCTAAATGAGAGATGTCCTCATCATCCTCCTCTTGTTGTTTTGAGTCGTCATCGACTCTTGTTCATTGTGGGAACCTCGAATCCATCGTGCCCTGCAATCTGTATGAAAAGGTGGAGGCCACGGAGGTATTTGAATGGAATCACTTGATGGCTCAAAAATCTTTATACTCTCATTATTCTTCCCTTCTTGATGAAAAGCCATCCTCGGCTTGCTCCTATGGGTATCATGATAGTTTTGCAAATTGTTAGTAACAGAAGCGCACAAATAGCTAAAAAAATCACAAGGTGCAAATAAGGTATCTTTGCACACTAAAACATCATATGAAGTATTTTTATCATAAAAATCAGCATGATAAACTTTTTGCCGAAATGTCTTTTTTGAAATAATTCACATGATCAGCATCATTATTATTCTTATAAGAATCTATAAAGTGTGTTGTTTTAGAAAAACTAGATAAACATGACATGACATGATATGTTATATTTTTATCATCTAGTTTGTCATTTATTTTTATCATGTAAGAGGATTTGAGCAAATATAAACTCTATACACCATAAAGACACCTATAGAATCATAATTGCATATAACATAAAAATTAATTCTAGTTAACAAAGGCAATTCAGATTTCGAAAATATCATCCTTTCTATTGTAGCAAGGTCATTAAAAAAATCATATTAAATATAACCCAGTGTTTGGAGAAGACAACAATTTCAGCTCATCATTTTCACATGTAATGGGTATGAAATGTTTAATTTCAGCACTAGTGAATGAATAAAAAAATAAGAGTATCGAATTTATTCACTTCTTGTTGCATAGGAAGAATAGAAATATCGACACACAATATCTTCTTATTACAAGAACTAGTAGGCAAATCAAATATTGACAAAGGTAAATGGATAAAAGATGATACTAATAGTTGCTTTACAAAAGTAAGATAGAAAAGAAATTTTAGTACAACTATAATATTGTCACCTTTTGTAGATCGATGTGCAATATGTTTCTTCTCATTTTCAGCAATACTTTTTGGCGTGTTATGATCCCTCTCATTTTAGGCTATGCGTGGAACAT